>SMLS01061323.1:0-11373 GCA_004785975.1 Popillia japonica
AGTAACCATAATCTACTCTCTATAATTTAAGTTCGTGTTAAGTAATGACTAAATCTGAAGTACCTATATTTTATAAACGTTGCTAAAATTTCGTACGGATGTCCATTCAGTATAAGTTAAAGTTAATTATGTAGTAACTGCTAATTCGGTATCTTGTGCACTCCATACAGAAGGATACTTACATTCCAAAGCAGAAATAACCAATAATAAGTCCAAACACAAGCCCGAACCCATGTCTGATCTCTGATTTCGTTTTGGATGGATGCAGAACAGTTCTGAATAACGAGGCAAGAGCTAGTGCTACGAATTGACTTATGACGAAATTGACCTACAACAAAGAGACTAAAGTCAGATGTATATTCCCGCCATAAATTACTAACATTATTGGTTAAAATAATATCCTTTGTTAAATATATCAATCAATAAAATGTGTACTAAATGGCGTTGCAATCATCTTCATCTACCTATGAATGAAGGGACACACTGGTGCGTTAACTATATATACATTCTACAAATATGGCAACAATAACATATAAGCACGATTTTGTGTATCTACATACATGGAATTATTTTCAACTTTCTCCCGATCCCAAGAGATCCAAGATACGAAAGCAGAACGTGATCTTAGTCCAAAACATAGGCTATTGAACTTGACTATTTTATGCAATGGGCATACAATTCGAGATAAATAACACCTTTCACGGTGAAAATGTTTTTTAAGCTTAATTTATTTTTTACTTTGAACTGGTTTTGGCTACATTTATAAAATTTTAAATTTACCTTCATTTTCCGGTTATGATAAATATCAGAAAACTCAATTTCTGACGTACCATTTTCTGTTATATTTCCAACATTTTTTCAGTACCGCTAGCTCAAGTTGCTAGACCTCGTACCGGCGTGCACTCATTACGAAATAAATGCAGTTGTAATTGTGATTCTAACCATTCTTAACCACATTTATAGTACCTACTTAGATTACCAAGAAATAATTTTTTCTGCACATTAGTGCGAACATAATATGTATAAAGATTCACATACGCTATTAAAAGTTGTATTTTTTCTACTGCCTTATTAACCCATTAACCGCCGACCCTCGAAATAATAAAAAAAATCGAAATTTAAGTGATGAATTGGTGAATAGGAGTCAAAATAAAGACACCTACAAAATTTTAAGAATATATTTATACTAAAACATATAAAAAATGAGTGTTGCGAAAACGCAACGTTGGCCGTAAACGTTGTCTGTAGTTACTTAGTGTGGTATTGATCAAAACATTTAACATGTACATCCACGGTACATTTTTGGCACATAAAGACCGTAGTACTGTGGCATACTTTACACCGCCGTCGTTTTTCGTTTTGAGATTTCAAAATGACGTGCCCTACATTATCATAACGCATGGCTTGTGGTACATGTTCTTTTGAAGTGTGTCCAAGTAAAAGGTTCGGAGTTGTTTCCATCTCGCCTTTTAGCAAGCTCATTACAATGTAGCTGCGAAAATCAAGTTGTGACATCTTTGCCTTGTTCAAGACTCTATGGATTTCCAAGGATTTACCAAAGCATTGCTTATAAGATTGGTAAAAAGCGGCCACCACCAAATTTTAAAAATCTTTCATTGAGAAGGTCAAATAATGGTCTCACTTTGGAAAACCTATCGTCTTTCTGCAACCTAGTTTTGTCCGCTACATGGATGTTTTGTTTTATTTCTCTGAATCAGTTCCTAGACATTGTTTTTCTCACTAATGATTCTCCTTTATCTTCATCTAGCGACCAGTATAAATCAATTTGCGGTAGCACGTGGTAACCTGACAATATCACAATACCCAACCATTTCCGCAAATCGTTTATGTCAAATTTGAAGTTGTGTCTATTTTTACTAGTAGAGTATTTGATCGAATAATCGACTATAGTGCTAAGAATGATGTCATCAAAGAATAGACAAAATAGCTCATAAGGGTCGTAATGTTCATATTTTGCCTGCAACTTATTTATTATTTGATGTTCTATATTATTGGGGTGATTCTTCAATGGTATGTACCTACTCCTCTTTCCATTTAGCTGTTGTTTTATATGTTTTACATTTTTATTTGAAGTTTCGTCGAGGTGATTATCGCTTCTAATAACTTCAAATGTAAGTACCAGTTATATCGCTCGGAATTTGTCGATTTTCAAACATTTCAGCATCATCTATAACTCCTTCATCTGTTAGTTCGTCAACATCCAGGGGTATAACAGCTACGTCTGTATCTTCAACGTCTGACATCGTCTCGCTAATATCTTCTAACTCTTTATATATCAACGCCTTTGTATTTTCATATTTACTAGTAGACGCCTCATAAATACAAAAAGAGTATATGACTAATATCTAGAACACAAAGAATTGCACTTGCCAAATTTTGCTATCACTAACACTTTCAAAAACTCAAAATATACTTCTTGCAAATAAAAATACCAAACGCGACAACGCACTAATAAGAATTAACCCCAGAGACGGGTGTTATACAGTTCAGGCCAACGTTGCGATAACGCAACACTATATTTATCAACAAACCTATTCATTCAGTGATAAAGATATAGCTAATGTTTTGCACTCATGGTATGTTTAGAACTTACTAAAATTGCCCGAATGGGAAAAAAAGATATTTATGAGATTTATACCACTCACAGGAAATATTTTTCAAATGGGTGGCGCTGTAACGAAAATGATATGTTTTATACTTTTTCTTAAGAAGATGAATAACGTAATTCAAAACTAATAGGTGAACGATTAAATTGTTTCTACTTCGTAGAATGTCAATTTCTACAAAAGTGATCAAAATATGTAGTTAGTTTATTTAAAAAAATAAACAAAGATGGTGTTGCGTTTTCGCAACGTTGGCATTTAATGGGTTAACCTCCTTACTTCAAACTAGTTACACGGTTGGAGAAAATCAACGAGTACACCACTATACTACTCTAGTATTTCCAAGCCAGCCAATTTCGCCTTTGCATGCGGCTATAGAAGTCTTGAAAGGCGGTCGCTACATTGTGGAGGCAGCACTTTGTAAGAATGGGCGATAATGTGTACTTTCACAAGGCAATGTATGCAGAGTATGTATACGGCGAATAGATTAAAAAAAATCAAGGAAACCAATGCAAGTTAACCTCATCGAAACTACCCAGATTTACTAGTTATTCGATAACCAGTAAATGGAACAATTAAGAAACGCAAGATATTACATTTTTTTCTGTATACAAGTTCACATACCGGGCCCGCGCGCACGACTTGCTGATACATTTAGTGTAAGATGAAAAAGAACTGCGAAGAGACGTCCCTTAGTTAACACAGGACGCGTATATCGGTACTGCTCGCTTGGACGTTTCATTGTATCTCTTTATCTAACATATTAAAATCCTATGCCTGCTCTAACACATTGATATCCTATCAACAGATCGAACGTGCGCACTCTGTATAAGCACTCTGATTACCGTTTCTTTTTAAAAACCGCCGATTAAAGCGGACGCAGGGTGTTCTTATGATCTGTGGAAATAATTGGTTTCTTTTTTACCTTTCATTCATACCTATTACGCACAATTTTGTTTACGTCTGTCTTGCACAGGAGCTTAGCATTTGTTAGAATTCTGAAGCGGTACAGCCTGCGCTCCTGTCACCATGTCCATTTTATCTTAAAGGGAATAGTGACAGGAGCGCAGGCTGTACCGCTAGATACCGGACATAACCAAAGTCCGTGATGGTACATGTACAATTTCTTTCTTGTTCCCAGGGAGGCTATAGTCCGAAGATCTGTATACATATACTATATTCAACGTTAAACACAACCCATAGGTAACGATGCGTTGACTGCCAAAACTGACAATTAGACTGCCTGCGGATAAAGGTAATAATATCGGGTACGCCATTAGTGCGTCGGTGGAATTTAACATGAAAACTACTAGGGGTAGGAAAGTGAGATTTCCTGTACGTATGTATATAGTTTTATACTACGCATTTTTTTAAATTATTTACCAATATACAGGGTGTTACAAATTCGCGCAGCCAGCTTCTACTTTTTTATATTAAATAGTATGGTATTATAACTATTTTCTTTACATAACTTTGATTTTGAAAATGTTAGGATTTTCAAAAAAGAAAATTAATTAATATATGACAGTTTAGTATATTTATCCATTGGACACAAAAGTGTATAGGATATGTCAATAAATATATCAAAATTAAACTAAATATATAAAAAGACATCACACATTCACAATATCGACGATGACTTAAACAAAGCCACAAACTCGCTCACGGAGTAGACGCAGTGCTGAACCAACAGAGAGCGCACACGCCGCTTAAAGGGCCCCACGCTGTTCAGAGATATTATGTCATGCGGAAGTAAATTGAAAAGTGATAATCCAACCGATGTTGGCGATCTCTTCGTAATATTAAGTTTATTGAATGGTATAAGTACTAAATTTGTCCCTTTGTCTAGTATCATACAAATGAAAATCACCATTTCTGACAAAAACGTCCCTGTTTGCAAAAACGTGTAATAAAACTTTCAATATACAGGGTGTAACAGGACGAGCTTACGTTAGCCATATCTGAGCAACTAAGCAAGTTCCATATTTGTAATAGGTATAGGGAAATGTAATATCATTTGATGAAGAATTTCATTTTCTACCGTTTGCGACAAAAATATACAGGGCGTTCCATTTAAAATTACGAAGTTATTAGTGTTTGAAATTTAACATATCAGGTCGGTAAATACTAACATCCTGTATAGTATTTGCACACAAGTGAAAATAATTTTCAATAACCCATCTTAGTAGCTGGTTAACTTTCAATAATCATTCATCAACTCTTCTGCATACCGAAGAAGTACGTCACTAAGTACTACCATGCAATTGATAAAATTTTCATAAAAATCAAGTTAGCTATAAAACGGTAGTGTTTACACCAGTCGAAATAAATGATCTATACGCCAAATTTGTTGCTGAATTCAATTGTTTGAAAAAAAATGGGTAATCCATTTAAAAAAATGAAGTTGATTGTGCTTCCGGCGAAACCGGAAATAGAAAATATGTATTAATATTTTCTAAAAGTTTGCCCCCATGCCCAAAATAACTCTGCAAATTTACAAATATGGAACTTGCTTACTTGCTGAGATACCGCTAACGTAAGCTCGTCCTGTTACACCCTGTATACACACTAGGCAAGGGTAAAATATTATATTTGATAAAATTAGGTCGACAGGAGTCAGTACTTTTAATATTCGCTATGCACCGTATTACACGTTTCTGGGTCAGAAAGACCTCATTCGACGAAGCCGCAGCGCCCCAGAATACAATTCCATATCGGATGACACTGTGCACCTGGCCATAGTAAAAACTGATTAAATAGCTGAAATCAAAAATATGTTTTAAATTTCTAATTTGGAAGCAAGTCGAATTAATTTTCTTAAGGCTTGAATTTCGGCAAATGTGCCGCGACATATTTAATACCCTGCATAATTTTTGCGGTACACCACTTTGGAACAGCATAAAGTGTAGCCCCCCAAAATGATAACAAAAGAATAACGCTCGACACTACATCCGCCTACAATATAAACATTTTAAATCTCAAAAGCTGCAAATGTAAAAATTTTTACAAAATTTACAATATTGCCAAAACTAATGGCCGGAAGCCTATATAACTATATATGTATCATTGCAAACGTATTTTAGGTGGTTATCAAAATAATTACTAAAAAATATAGCAAACTATTTAATATAAAAAAGTAGAAGCTGGCTGCGCGAATTTGTAACACCCTATATATTGGTAAATAATTTTAAAAAATGCGTAGTATGAACCTATACACGTACTGGAAATCTTACTTTCCTATCTCTAGTAGTTTTCATGCTAATTTCCGCCGACACACTAATGGCGCACCCGGTAAGCTGTTGGTCTATAATATATTACCTTCAATGCTAACGTCATTTCCATTATATCTTTAGGAGCCTTTAAATTTTGTTATGGAATCTTATCTTCCCACATCCTCAGTGTCCATAAATGTATAATTTAGAAAATTCTGACGACATATATAAATGCTTTATCTCAACAAAGTTGAGAAATAACTAAAGAAAGAGAAACTTTCTTTGTTATAAATAAGTATCCAGTATTACAAAAGGTTAAAGCAATATTTAATCAACTATCAACATATTTACAACATTTATTTTGAAAACACAAACAAGATAAAGAAAAATAAAACTTAAATAGCTAATACAAAATCAATTTATCTAACAGTTAACCTAGTAAGAACGACATTCATGTTCTTTCTTATAATTAATGATTGCTACTCTGCTATAATTCATATATCTACAAATTTAAAACAGCCTATTTGATTAATGTGAATTACGAATTTATTTGATTAACTATAATTTTATTTTAAATACAAAAAGTAAGTAAAGGTCTCAATTCCATTAATATATGAAAGAAAAAATATTTTTCACGTTGTTTACCTTTTAATTTCACCATCCTTTCATATATTTGACTGACCGATTAACCAAAAAAATCGCAATATAAACAGGAGAGGATATACATCTAAAATTCATATGCAATTTAGCATATACATACATTATTTTATAGGTAAACAGGTGTTAGTAAACTTTGCACAACATATTTTCTAAGATAAATAAAATATTTTGATACTTAGCAGTGCTACACAATTCATGTCCAATAGACGACAAATTAATATACTCAACAAATACACCGTAAATTTTAATATGTGTAGCCAATCAAAGAAAACGCATCTCATAATACACAATAATAATCTAAGAAGCTCATATATAAATCGACGTCAAAGTTGCAAAACTGTGCAAGAATCAGGTGACTGCCATTTATATTTAAATCTGATCTCATTTTATCACTTTTCTGTTAACGTAGGACAGTTTAAATACACAATAGATAGAATGTATATAGATACATGCGGTTAGTCATAGAAAAGTTGCAATAGCATATAAGTATGTAGAGGCATATGTTGGGTTGTTATTTATATGATTGTCGGTAACTGTATTTCACCTGTATTAAAATCGCAGACAAGAAGCAAACCAGCCAGAATAGCGCATGTGTACACCGTGTTTACATAGTGTAACTTGTCAAATATGTACTATTGAGGGCAAAAGTCATGACTCAAAGTGCGCCTATTGTAGGCTTTGCGTTCTGAATCGTTACTGACGTATAATACCGACGCATTTACTGGGCAACTGTAATAAGCCGTGTACTCGAAGGCCAAAGGTAGCAAGCATTTAAAAGAATTTAAACTAAGCGAATTGTGAATATATTGGAAATAAATATGATGATACGGAATTCAAGTAGAAGTCAGATAAATTAATAAAAGAAAAAAAAGTTTATGATAAATTAGTCATCATTTTATTATTATACTCAGATACACTAACATTTATTTCCTATTATAGATAAACAACGACCATTCTTTTTTGTTTTTTGCAATTCTTCGTGCATCATTCCAGGATTCCGTCTTTTTTTCAAGCTTTCTTCTACTGTACTAACCCATGTTTTTCTCGGCCTCCCACTTTTTCGTTTGTGTCTTGATCTTGCCAGCCATACTCTTTTCGTCAATCTTTCTTTTTTCCTCCGTGACATATGCCCAAACCATTTGAGTTTCTGCCTCGCTATAGTTTCTAAAATCAGCTGTACTCCAAATTATTCTCTAATCTTCTCATTTTTTATTCTATCCCTCCGTGTAACCCCTTTAACTGCTCTTGAATACCGCACCGCCAACGTAATTTACTCTTAGTTTGCTTATTTAGGATCCAACTTTCACAGCCGTATGTCAATATAGGTTTAAATATTGTGTTAAACACAGTTGTTTTTGTTTTCGTTGAAATGTCCTTTTTTATAAAAGCGTTCATTGCATGGTATAATTTTACCCCACTTTCAATTCTGTTGTTAATTTCTGCTTCCTCTTTACTTTGTTAATGTGTATTTATTCCAAAATATTTGAATACTTGTTCTTCATATAACCTTTCCATCTATATAAATTATTGTTTTACCATCGTCTTTCACTATTGCCATGACTTTAGTCTTCTCTGCTTTTATCCTCATTCTTCTAATTTTTTAAAGCTGTTTCCCAAATACTCAAGTTTACTTGCAGATCCTTTACATTTCTCGTAACTACCAAGTCGTCGGCAAAGGGACTTTCGGCGATTTCCACTATCCTCATGTTTTTATACCCTATTTGTAGTTTCTTTGATTGCTTTTTAATCTCTTTCAGAATGTCACCAAGCACTACATTAAAAAGTGTATGACTAAGTACTCCCCCTTGTCGCAATCCTTCCTTGGTTAGAAATTCTTCCGACTGCATTTCACCTACTCTTACATAATTTCTGGTTTTATTGTATATACTAGCAATTGCGTTTTTTAGTCTGCGTCTAGTGCGTCTCTATGTCTATAAAAACGACATATAAATTATCATCACCTGTGTTTTTCTCTATCAGTTGTTTTAGTATGAATATATTATCCTGTACTCCTCGGCCCTTCCTGAAACCACACTGTGCCTCTTCAAGTTGAACTTCAGTTATTATTTTCAGTCTTTTCTCAAGAATTCTCTCATATATCTTTAGCATAGTACTCAGTAGGGTAATTCCTCGATAACTTTTGCGCTCCTTGTTGTCTCCTTTTTTATACAAGGGTACCAATATTCCTACCTCCCAGTCCTCGGGTATTTTTGGCTCCTTCCATTCCAGTTTGTCCCAGGTTTTTCAACATTTCACTTGTAATTCCATAATTTTCAGCTGCTTTCCCTCTCCTTCAGATCTTTATTATTTCTAATATTTCTTGTGTCGTTATTTCATTGTCGTATGCGGTCTCGTTGTTTTCTGTGTAAATCTAATTTTCCTCCTCTATGTTTATTGGGTCTGTTATTTTCATCGCTTCATTATGTTTTTTTTTCCTCTTTCAGTATTCTTCCTTCCTTTGATTTTACATAGATACTCCTATTTTGCTTGCCTTTTTCTATGTTTTTTAACACTTCATAAAATAGTTTTTGATTTCCTTTACTATCTCTTTCTCGCTTCTCGCGATTAATTTGAATAAAAAATTGCTGAAATCTATTAATAATTAATATCATGAGAAGTGCTAAGCTACTAAATAAAGTGTTACGTTAATTATTCTAACATTGTTAATGATTATTCCAACAAAAATTTACATACTTCTTGAACTCAATTTGTATATTGTTAATACTATCTATATGTCAAGAGTATTTTTAGAATTTAAAAAGCCAACTCCTCGTTAAACCGAACATCCAATAACATTGATAATCCGTTAAACTAGACATCCTATTACATTGGGTACCTGGTACCTCAAATACGATTAGTTTTTGTGATCCGGACCGATCCTGTTTTAATTAGTCTGGATTAACAACGTATTACTGTTTATATAGAAATCAACTTGGAGATTAATTTGTTAGCATATTGTGATAATAAAATCGCGTGATCACGAAAACTTTGCTATTCGACATATCTTAATTCCAAGAGATAATATTACACATTTAGTATCGGCCTGTTTTGCATTGATCAATGAGCAAAAGGTTTTTACATTTATGTAAACACTCAAAATAAGTAGGTATTTCTCGGTATATTAGGTCAATAAATTGTTAGTATTATTTCAATAATATTACATTGTATTACTAGGTCATGAAGCACATTTACATACACAAATTACACTGCAAACGTTACAGCTATAATCAAACAAGCAATACAGCTTAAAATGTCTAACGCTACAAAAAAAAATAGTTAGGTATGTATCTATACCTTAAAAGAAGTAAACTTTTATAAAAATATGTCTGATATAACCAGTTCAAGATGAAAAATAGAAAGTGTTTAGGAAAAATTTGCTGCTGTCTACATAAAAATCAATAGGAGTCAAACGAATACATAATAATTACATGTGGTTGTACCCATATAAATATGTATTACTAATTTCCTAAACAAGTCGACTGAAAACACGGTCTATTGGTTAAAACAGGAAAATAGCTTAGGAAACAACAGAAATTAAAAATGTCGAACATTGCCAAAACACAATAAAGCAAAAACTAACTGAAGAAGGTTCTGACATAAGAAATTACAGGAATCAGTATTAGAGACAGATCGGTTTTACGGCAATCAGACATCATCAGCGTCAACAAATCGGTAAGGGCAGATACTGAATGTTTCTTTGCAGAAACGCAGAAGAAACAGCGAGGCCAAAAGAAACATGTTGGTCTGTCCTATGGATACTATTACAATACTACTACAGACATACTTTTATAGGAAATATCAACTTTTTTAATACAATATAAAAACAAATACAATGGAAACCAATTTTGTACTAATTATTAAATTATTATTATATTATTAGTTTTTGACGGCAATATGTATAACTAGCTATAACTAGCTGATATATTTTACTTCCATATTTAAGTTACGTGCTTGTTCCTTTTTAATACAATGGCGCAAGAAAGTTCTCAAAAAATTTTTAATATACCATGCCTTCAAATACTTTCCTGATTAGAGTAGGCTGTTTTTTAAGTATTTTTTAAGTAAGATTGGTGACACTGCAATACTTTTAACTTTTAAATAGCTTCCTTCAAATTTTGACAGTTGTTAATAACATATCTAAATTAGAAAAGTTTACACTTGATTGTATTATTTTATTATTAATATGTTAGAATTACAAGACAAAAAGTTTATAAACAAAAGTTACTTTAGAACTGGTCGAAAATTAGATAATGGAGAATGGGTTTATTCCATTAATCAGTGCTTGCAGGATTTCCGACAACAGTTTCCTAATCTGCCACTTACTTATGCACAGTTGCTAAGTCATGTTCATGCTTGTATTGATAAATTTCGTGAAACAGGGGCAATAACTCGTAAACCTGGCGGTGGAGCACCTAAAAAACGAACCGCAGATTGCATAGAGGATATTCAACGTCGAATGGACAACTCACCTAAAAAATCAATAGCAAAGCTTTCGCAAGAAGTGCAGTTATCAGTGGGAACATGCCATACCGTTTTAAAAAAGGACTTAACTTAGATTTTGGTATGAGAACACAGTACTGTCAATGGTTTTTAGATAATATAAATAATGACAACATTCTTGACAAATGCTTTTTTTTCGATGAGGCTTGGTTCTTTATGGCTATTTAAATAAGCAAAATATGAGAATGTGGTCAGCAGAAAATCCTCACGAGTTTATAGAAACTCCGTTACATCCACAAAAAATAGACGTCTGGCTAGCAGTTTCAAGGAGACGTATTATTGGGCCCATATTTTTTAACCAAACCGTAACTGCTGAAATGTACCGAAATGAATTATTACAACCATTCATTAATGAACTTCATGATGATGAACTTACA
>SMLS01061324.1:0-11398 GCA_004785975.1 Popillia japonica
AATAAAATATATTTGACAGCTGTCAACTTACAAAAACAACATTTTTTCTTATGTTGGCAGCTTTAAATATTAAAACATGATGCCAACACTCAAACTAGAAAACTTCATTTTCACTTAACGATAATAGGAGAGAGAGGGAAAAAAACAAAACACAAAAAAAAAACGATTTTGAACCGTTTCTGACGAGACGTCATTCTCTTTTTTTTACATATCCAACAGAATTTCATCCCCGACCCGTAGTAATTATCCTTCAAATTTAATTGGTTCCGGAGGGTGGTGGGGGGACGGGACACAACGATTTTTAGGGAGGATCTCGCCACAATTAGTAACCCGATGATAATTACGATTGCGAAGAGATTTATTCACTCCACGTAGATGGATACGAGAGTCCATTGTAATTATGGGTTTTCCAAAATTTATCCCGAGTTATGGCGCTGATCCATCGCGTCCGACAAAGAGAAGAACCGAGTGAAATTAGGTAATTAACGCGTTATTAAAACAGGCTAACGTAACTCCAGCAGTAGAAAAATCAATTCGCCATTTTAGCGCAAGGACGATCTAATAAAAAAAAGGACGAAAACTATATCGTAGGTAAAAATCCGAATAGGAATGTCTACTTAATGTCGATATATCTAAATTCCTGACGCAAAAAAAAAACGTCCATTTCGGTGTAGTGACCGAACATAACTAAACTGGAAGAAGACGATGAGATAACTCTGGAATGATTTCGCACTGGTCCCGTAGAATGCCAAGCAGTCCTACCGGTGGATTCTAATGGCTTTCTTATGTGCGTATTATATCTTCCGTGTAGGAAGTGGAATTTACGGATGCCGCATTCTCGGACAACTCTTTCAATAGCTGGCGATGTGAATATGGAATAAGTAGATAGAGAGGGAATTTATTCAGTTATGCGATAGGATATGTTTTGTAAGTCAGCAGGTGGCTTGGAATTGAAGCGAAATTATAAGAAATAGAAAACAATTTATTGGTGAGAATTGTTTGTGTGAAGATTCCCCCTCTCCCCATAGTTTTAGATCTGTTAAAGGACGTTTTTTTTTGGTCAATTTTGTCGACGTTTCTCTCTCTCATTTTAATAATTGAAATTGTGAAACTGTAGATTGTTCATTTTTGGTCAAACCCCTCGTCCTAAATTTGAACTTTTTCCAGATTATTCCAGTTGTTCTGAATATTCTTGCAATTTTTTTTATTTTTAGTTGCTGAAAAAAATTGAGGAAACCGAAATCTTGACCAACCTCCACTGTCCTTCCTCTGAAAATCATAGTTTTAAAAGTTGTTCCAAGTCTTTGTAGTGATTCAGAACATTGTTCCAAACTTTTAGCTCTTTACAGTTTTGTAGTTCATAAAATAATTGAGAAAAACGAAATTTTATTGACTATCCTCCATCTCCTTTAAAGAATTAAAGTTTTGAAGCATTTTCGAGATTGTTCTAGTTGGATTCTAAATTAGTCCACAGTTTTCCAAAATAATATTAAAAATTTGCCAAAGAATACGGTGAAATAAGGACGTTCCTTTTTGGTCAAACCCCTCGTCCTAAATTTGACCTTTTTCCAGATTATTCCAGCTGTTCTGAACTTTCTTGCAACTTTTTTTTATTTTTAGTTGCTGAAAAAATTGAGGAAACCGAAATCTTGACCAACCTCCACTATCCTTCCTTTGAAAATCATAGTTTTAAAAGTTGTTCCAAGTCGTTCTAGTGATTCAGAACATTGTTCCAAACTTTTACTCTTTACAGTTTTGTAGTTCATAAAATAATCGAGAAAAACGAAATTTTATTGACTATCCTCCATCTCCTTTAAAGTATTAAAATTTTGAAACTTTTTCGAAATTGTTCTAGTTGGATTGTAAATTAGTCCACAGTTTTCCAAAATAATATTAAAAATTTTCAAAAGAATACGGTGAAATAAGGACGTTCCTTTTTTGTCAAACTCCTCGTCCTAAATTTGACCTTTTTCCAGATTATTCCAGCTGTTCTGAACATTCTTACAACTTTTTTTATTTTTAGTTGCTGAAAAAATTGAGGAAACCGAAATCTTAACCAACCTCCAGTATCCTTCCTCTGAAAATCATAGTTTTAAAAGTTGTTCCAAGTCTTTGTAGTGATTCAGAACATTGTTCCAAACTTTTACTCTTTACAGTTTTGTAGTTCATAAAATAATTGAGAAAAACGAAATTTTATTGACTATCCTCCATCTCCTTTAAATAATTAATTTTTTGAAACATTTTCGAGATTGTTCTAGTTGGATTCTAAATTAGTCCACAGTTTTCCAAATAATATTAAAAATTTGCAAAAGAATACGGTGAAATAAGGACGTTTCTTTTTGGTCAAAGCCCTCGTCCTAAATTTGTAAACTGTTTCCAAGTTGTTTCAGCTGTTATGTACATTATTGCATTTTTTTATTTTTAGTTCATGAAAAACATTGAGAAAAAAGAAATCTTGGCCAACCCCCACTATCCTTCCTGTGAAAATCATAGTTTTAAAAGTGGTTCCAAGTAAAAGATCTTCCAATTTTAGTGCTTTAAAGGAGATGGAGATCTTCTGAAACTTTTTCGAGATTGTTCTAGTTGGATTCTAGATTAGTCCGCAGTTTTCCAAAATATCGTTTTTTTTTGGTCAAAGCCCTCGTCCTAAATTTGAACTGTTTCCAGGTTCTTCCAGTTGTTCTGAAGATTTTTACACCTTTTTCTTATTTTTAGTTCATGAAAAAATTTACGAAACATAACCTTGGCCAGTCCCCACTTCCTCCTTTGAAAATTATGTTTTAAAAATTGTTCCATCAGAATAAATATCAGAATATTGTTCCAAATTTTCTAGCTCTTTTTCGTTTTGTAGTTCATGAAATAATTTAGAGAAACGAAATTTAATATTAAAAGATTGCTGAAGGAAACGGAAAGAAGTCGTTGTTTTGGTCAGCCTTATTTTTCTAATGTTTTAAAGTTGTTCTCCTAGCTACGTATCCTTCATTGGAAAAATAGAGAAAGTGGCAAGGTGAGTTGTTTCCACTGGCAAATGCTTATCATAGTTCAATTGTTCCAAAAATTTCATGGAAAGTGAAAAGGAATTAACTCCTAGGTCTTCCTTGAGAATACATTTTTCAAAGCTAAGTTTGCAAAATTAGTATTGGTGGAATATGATAAGTCAAGTATATGTATACCACGACTAGTCTTCTTAGCAAATGGATGGCGAGTGAGTCGTCCTTGAGCCTGTTTCAGTAATAGAACAACGAAAATGCCGACATCTAGCGGGATTAGTTTAAAATATACATTTCATTCCGAGAGGACATTTTATGTTTATAGTAGAGATTGTCTTTTCGCCGGTATATTCGGGGTTAATTAGGATCAACAACGCACTAAGAGATAGCAGCCTTTCCTCTCATCTCACGTCTAAACCGTATCCGATAAATTTTGCCTGCCACCTTAATAGCTACCTTCATAGCCTCCTCCGACACGTAGACGCATCCAACATGAATCATAATGAATTATTCATTAATGTACTCTCATGTAATTGTAATGTGAAAGTTTATTGCCGTAGAGCTTAAATCTTATAGCCAACTTTATACGAGGAAGACAACATCCTTAGATGTGAGTTAGTTAGTTAATTAGTTAGTATTTAATACAAGCCGTACAGTTCGGTTTCAAGCACTTTTCCTACCGTGAAATCTTAGGATAACGACGATACGATTCCAGCCCGAATTATTTCCGGTTTAGGTTATAATTAAAGATCAAGGATAATATTTATTTTGAGCAAGTATATCCGCTTGTATGGAATTCTGAGAAGCTTCGTCTCTCGTCGGATATTCAAACAATATCCGGATATGTTAGATTTGTGTCTACTGCGAATTCTGAACACTGAACGGATTAATCTATGTAATTGGATGCCTTGGCGGATGCGCGAACACGCTTCCGTTATCGCTAATTGCCATCAAGATTGAACCGATAATATTAGTTAATATAAAATTAACCTCACCATTGTTCTCTTTTAGTTACATTTCGTGGTAAATACGCGAGAAATGTTGACCAGATAATGCGATTTAATATTTTGAGACAACTGAAGCATTCTAAAGCGGCAATTAATTTTCGCCTCAGGTGTTGTAATCCTACTAGTCAAACAACGTGTTGTAACCGGAGACAACACCGAAGACAGCAGTGTTATCCGTTTTAACAAATCCAACCTTATCTCCGGTGTAGTAACAAGCGCATAAAATCCGAAAATGCGGTTGCATTCACGGCAGAACTTTAATTAAAAGCGGATAATTAGCTTTACCCTCTCATCTGATACGCAAACAGATACCTAAATGTTGCATACACAACCGTGCAATTCATTGCGGGTACTACATATCATTCTTGTAAGCGCGCTATGACGTGCGGTCAGGAACGCAGTTTGTGAATTTGAACGTTTGTCGTAGAGGTAATTTCTACGTTAGAACGTGTTAGATCTGTAATAACTGCATATAAAGCTAGTGAAACTATTTTTTGTAATTTAATTAATATTATTGATCGAGTTGTTTCATTTAGATGACAGGTTAAATGCGTATCAAAATGAACAACAGCAAAACCTTGTTAACCAGCTAATCGTTCTACGTCTTAAACCTCTCACAAGGATAACGGGAACTGCCCGAACACTGATCAATTGCATGTTAATGGCTACCGAATCTATCGGTCAGTCTGTGGATTATGTGCCAATCAATGTTTGTATTTGTATTGGCTGACAGTGTTTATTTAATACTTGACTGCTTGGCATCGAAAGATCAAGCTCTGCAATTCTCTGGAGATTCATTAACATGCGGATTACGGTAGAGTAAATAAGGCTAAAGTTTTGTACTGTTAACGCAAAATTAAATAGTGAGTGGAAATACTCAATTCCGATCAATTCGATTGGAAATTTGAATTGGTATTGAAATTTCGAATTATTACAAACTACGACAGTTATATAGCGACAACGAAATCAATGAGACACTTGAGCTTGAATTTGGGAAACTAATCCGACTAATTCGACACTAAAGTTACCGATATGTATTACGATATTGTGTTATTGTCTGAAACCTGGTTGAATGATTCTGTTTTTTCCAGTGAGTTATTTCCAAATTACTATGAGGTAATTCGTGTGACAGAAAGTATTCCGTGGCTTTGATTGGCATTGCACGTTCAATTTCGTATTCCTTGATAGATACAAGCCACATATCTTATTTGATACCTATTATTGACTTAGTTATATGCAAATGCAATACTGGTTCTTTTCTTTTTTAATTGCAGCTGTTTACATTCCTCCTTCAGTATCGTCTGATGATTATGAAGTTTTTTTCAGTGCTTTGGAGACTTCCTTACTTAACAAAAAAACACATCTAAGTTGGTGATTTTAATTTACCCAAATTAGTTTATATGGATGGCATGCAATGTCATAAATGCCAAATACTCACCCATTTCATGAACTTGTTACATATACAACAACATAATAATATAAAAAATGTGTATGGATGAACTCTTGATTTGGTTCTTTCTAATTCTAACTGTAGCTTTGTAGTTTCTCATCCAGATTGGCCACTGGTTCAAGAGGATGCCTACCACCCCGCTCTTTCCATCACCTTTGATTATTCACTTTCATGTACGCCAACACTGTTTCCTACTCTCCGGTTTCGTTACAACTTCCGTAAGGCTAACTACATCCTGCTTTATAATGACTTACAGCATATTGATTGGTCGCTTCTCGATAGTTACCACGATGTGAATGCTGCTTTTAATAGTTTTTATGATGTACTTTATTCAGTTTTAGACATACATGTTCCTCCTAGAACAAGCTCCACATCACGTTATCCTGTCTGGTTCACTAATGGGATCATGAAGAACTTAAAAATCAAGGATTATTATCATCGAAAGTGGGTGACTACAAGAAATAGCTTCTTTTTAAATGAATTTAAACGTTTACGTTCATTAACCAAAACAAATATACAATTAAATCCTACCAATTTGTGGAAATTTTTTAATGATAAACGTAAGACGACTCGTATCCCTGGGAAGCTCTTTGATAATACCGATGAGATTACCGAACCACTTCAAATAGTAAACGCTTTTGCAAAAGCTTTTTCTGATGTGTACGTGCCTAATGAAGACACTGTTTATCCCACTTCTCTAAGTTATTACTCCTCCTTTATTAAATCATTTACTAACTGCCCTTGTTTTCGAAGTTTCAAATTGAAATAATTCAAATGGCCTGTAAGGTCGACCAGAAATGCTAAGTCACATATCTGTTATCTCATTTCTAAGCTCGTAAAACTGTTTCAGCATTTTCCCTTGATGGTTTTTACTACCACATTCATAACATTCTCAAGTCGAATGGACTTAGAACACAAGTACTGTTGGTGGATAATACAATGCAGGACTATCAAATCATCTTTTTGCATATTTAATTGAGTTGCTTTTCCATAAAAAAAAATCCGATGAAAGCTTTACATAAGCCGACCATAGAAAGTGTACCATCTTTGCATACTCCCAACTAATTTTGACCATGGCAAGCCAAAACTTGTCAATTTCTCAGTAACAGTGAACTCTTTATCAACACCTTGAATAAATATGGCCAGTTGAGCTGTGTCAGGCAACTCGGGGCTCTCGTCTAATGCTACGGAAATATAATTCGAGTAATACGCTAGCTTTGCTGCTTGGTGGGTAACGAGATATTTATTGCGTCGGATTGTAAATATTGCTGTACTTAATTTAGATGTTAGCGAAGCTATGTGCTCCGTCCAACTTTTTTTTTTTTGATTTTCCCATGGGCGGGTGATCCCGTACGGCCACTCGGCCAAAAAGACCTATTGTGCCCATGCTAAACAGGTGCTTGTTCAGTGTGCAGTACCCAGTCAGGATACCTGTTAGCATCCTTAACCTGGGCCTGCTCATAGAGACGGCTTTACGGAGCCTGTCCTGGTAAGGGTGAACACCCAGGATTTTGCAGTGTCTCATTCCAGAGAGTCCCCTCCAGTGGGACCGGTGTCTGGCAGTGAGCTGCGTTCTGACGAAAGCCTTGACACAACCATAGGAACTCCCACACGTCGGTTCCGGACCTATGTGTAGTCGTTTACTGGCCGCTCTGGCTAACTCGTCGGCAATTTCGTTCCCCCTGATCCCGGAGTGGCCTGGCGGGCGTAACGCTGTGACGTTCGCCAGTTGTTTCAGCTTCCTGTGGCAGTTCAGGACTACTTCGGAATCAAACTTGACAGCTTGTAGGGCCTTGAGGGCACTCTGGCTGTCCGATAGAATTTCCACCAATTCATTCCCATGCGAGGAGGTTAAGATTCCCTCCGCACACGTCTGAATGGCTATAATTTCGGCCTGGAAGACGGAAGGAGAGGACCCCAGGCTGATAGATTCACCATGCGGCTCCCCATCCGTCCAGATTCCAATGCCCGTGCCGTTTGGCGTTTTGGAGGCATCTACAAACCAACGTTGAAGCTCTTGCTTGCGTCCGTCCAACTTAGTCCACCATCCATTACTACTCCAAGGAAGCTTGCAACTTCTCCCCGAGTGCTCGGCGATAAGGTGAGTATCTGCGTTTTGTTGTCATTAATTTGCAGTTTGTTAGATTTCCACCAGGCTTTTGCAGATGATAACGTGCAGTCCCTGATTTGATCCATTCGACTAAAGCTATCGTGCCTCACCACAAAAGACGTAAGTATATAAACTGATTTTGCTTTGTGAAATGTTATCCGGAAGTTCATTCATATATATTATGAAGAGTATTGGTCCCAGAATCGACCCTTGTGGTACACCGCACACAAGTGAGGTGCAGCCAGATATATGTACGCCATACCCCTCAATCCATAATATTGCAGTTTTACTAAGAGGAGGTCATGCGATACAGTGTCGAACGCCTTACTGAGGTCACACAGTACCATCCCAACATTCTCCTGATTAACCTTCGCAGGTAAGATCTCATTCACCGCCTCCGCCATAGCCACTATTATTGTGAGACCCTTTATGATGTCTGTTACTTCCTGGAGGCTGACCGGTTCCAGGTGATAAGTGTTCATGGCGATTTATTTGTTTTTTGCAACAACAGGTGCGGATTTGTCAAATTGTTTTTGTAGATTCTCGCCGATATGTACAAAGCAGTTATTGAAGTCTTCAGTTTTGTTCCGTTACATGCATCAATGTTGGTCATCTTGCCAGACTCTTTCTTGATGATCTCCCAGATTTTTTGTTTCTTGTTTGCTGCATTAGTCAGTTGGGATTCATAATATTTCCGTATTGCGCTAGCAACCATTTCTTGGTATATTATTTTTTCTTGTGCGAATAGTCGGAAAACATTAGCATCTTTTGTTGCCTTAAATATAACGTATAAAGCGTCCAGCTTATTTTGAACTTCTTTAATTTCATTCGATTTCCACTGGAAGTGCTTGGTGCAATTATTTCTTTTGTATGTTTCTGGGAATCCCACATTGTAGGCGTTCACGAGGATGTCATAGAAGGCAGATAATTTATCTTGTGCGTTTGAGTGATGAAGGACTCACTCCCATTGAACATCCGATAACATGCTTTTAAAACGAGAGATTCGATCTTTGTTAATTATTCTGGTTAGTTCTAATCTTTTTTCTGTTTTCGGTTTCATCGAGGTTAACAAGTTGATTCTAGCAATTTGCGCCAGGTGATCGGATATATGTGTTTCTACGGTGTTTACCATTATGTTGCCATCATAGTTCGTAAAAATATTATCTATACATGAAGAAGTTGTTCCCATTCTTGTCGCTACCTGTATTAAACCAATCATGTTCCCAATGTTAATTAATTCTGCCCTTTCATTGCTGTTACCGCTAAAATCAATATTAAAGTCACCGGCCAGTAAAATCCTGTTGTTTTGATATTTTTCGGTTATTACAGTTAGCGTTGCCGATATATTCATCATGAATTTGTCCATATCACCTACTGGTGGTCTATAAACTGCAATAAACTTAGTGTTTATATTTATAATATTAATTGCGCAAAGTTCAATATGGCCCTGTATAATAAACGCACTACTGTTTGCTACTAGAGCTGCGTCAATGTACTTCTTTACCAAAATAAGCGTTCCTCCTCCCCTGTGGTTGGTTCTAATGCTATAGCCAGCAATCTTGTAGTCATGAATTTGAAAAAATTGGTATGGGCTCGGGAGAGACCCAATGCTTGCAAAGCAAATTGACGGCACTAGCAGTTAGATAGGATATCGCTTGTTGAAGCTATCACCTCGGTAGCTCAACTAGAACTGAACTAAAGTTAGGACCATCCACCCGCTTATATAGGCAAAATGAAGGAATTATCTAGTCATTAGCCACACTTTGTTAAGTGATATGTATAGCAATACAGTGGAAAAACCGACTAATACGGAAAGAGAAACAGCCACCGGTAAAAACCGGAGAGGGTAACTCCATAAGGATAGGAGTGCTTTAAAAATGTTAAAATTATTACTGCCTAGTACTTGAATCATGTTCGTAGGCAAACATTGTATCAAACAACTCCTTTCCTCCTTTTAGTTCGCTTTTCAGCTCCCAATATTCACGTTTTTATTCCCCCATATCTCACAATATAACTTTATGTACACGTTTCAGTCTTTTGCGTAGAGCTCCAATGCGACTACGTTTAAAATTCCCGTCGTACGTCGATCTAGTTTAGCACTCTATTTTATTCCTTCCGTAAACTATAACCTAAAGCGAATGAAAATTCTCCTCCCGTCGAACAAAATACGGCAGTATAAAATTTAAAAGCCCATAAATCCTGCGCGAAATACGGGGGAGAAATCAATTCGTCGAGATATTCGAGACGGTAATTACATTATTATTGTTATTCGGTCGAGAATTTCGATATCGGATTCGGCGGCGTGGAAAAGAGCGGCCGCGCTAAAAGTAAGTTTCTTGTGTGTTTAACTGGCCGACCCGAAAACATAAATTCTCGTTTCTTTTCGCGGCCCCCTTATAATTCGATTCCGAATCATAAATCAACGATCTCGACTTTGGCGCTAACTTCTGTCGAGTTCGCGGAGAATACGCACAACACTAAATTACTCGCTAAACAATGTCCACAATTTATTTTTCGCCCCTACTGCGGTTCGTTTTCTTTTGAAAGTGTTGTAATTACAAATTTGTTTGTTGTATTACAGAAAAAGTTGATGCCAATGTTAATTAACGGTTGATTGATATACACCCAGCAGGAGTCGGCCACTGCAAATGTTACACTGTTCAATTTTGCATATTTGGAATCTGGTCTGCATTACAATGTGGTGTTCTGAACTGCTATACTGATGAGTTTTTTTATGAAGAAATTGCAGTGCAAACGATCAAAACTGTTTGTCAATGCGTTCTAGTAGCACACAGTAAACTTTCAATCTACTGGATTTGGAAGTTGCTGGATAGTGACTTTTCGGAAATTAGTGGGGATTCCCTCACTTTTTATTTTTACCATTTAAAAAACGTGATAAAACCAAATTTGGTAACAGGCTCTAGCAAATCACATCCAGTATGCTGGAATTATGAACCGCCAAGATTAAGCGTCTGTGATATAATAATAATAATAATAATAATAGCCTTTTATTTTTTTCCACGATTATAAACAAAGAAATATGTGTATACTACATCAAATGAGATCTACATACCGTTAGAAAAAAAACCAGGCGGAGTTCAGGTTACTACAAATTGTAGCGCCTGCTCTTCCACTCAACCTGACTATCCTAAAACTAACCTAATTAGCAAGAGAGGTCATGCTGGATCTTTTTCTAAATATGCAGCGCCTTAACTTACACAAAAAAGACAACCACATACCTGTGCTATCAACTGTTGAAGTAAAAGACTATTGCCGCATGTATAAAAAGGACGAATATTTTTTTTTAAATATGTGTATCGATGGGCTCGATTTTACGACGGAAGGTATTGAGTTATATATATTCGTAATTTGATAGCTGAAACACCTTTTAAACTGTTCAAAACGATGGGAAGGTGGTGTCAATGTGCCCTTGAAACGGATATTAATGTTGTGAACGTCTGTCCTAAAACTAATTTTGTTATATAGGTAAGGTGGTTTCCGCGTAGTGACGATACCATGATAAAGGGAGGCAGCGTGCAGTAGTCGTCTATTCCTCATGTTAAGCCATTTAAGGGTGCACAATGTGTGAGAAATGCGTTCTCTTCGCCTAATACCGAATATCAGTCGGAGGCATGAGTTTTGGATATTCTGAATTCTATGTGAGTTTCTAGATGAGATACACGCATGATATAAGGCATCGCAGAAGTTAAGATTAGACAGTACAAGAGCTTCACAAAGTAATTGTTTAGATTTTTTATTTAAGAACATTCTGTTACTGTATATCATCCTTAACCCTGTATAGGAACGCTGAACACACAGATTAATGTGGTTATTAAAGTTT
>SMLS01061325.1:0-27871 GCA_004785975.1 Popillia japonica
GTTTGTTTTATTCACGCAAGTCTAACATGTTATTCGATTAATTGTTTTTTTATTCATGTAAGTTGATAGATCAATGTAAGCTTGTGTCAGATTTGCACGCGAATTTTCTCGGGCAATTTTATTTATCTTTTTTATCATTATTTTAGATGATTCAGAATTGATGTATGTTCTTGTGCCTTCCACTACTCAGGATGTTGATTAATAGAATTGTCCCGCAAAAAATAAATGAATGAAAAACATCTTAGATAAGAACATCAGCTTTTCTTCTAACCAGATCTAGTGGACGGTGTGCTCCACCAGATTTTCGTGGAAAAGTTCACAGTCCACTTAAAGTTTATAAATCACTAGATGCATATATGTATGTAGAACGATCTGATGGGGGGCTCTACTCACTGGATTAGAAGAAGAAAAGAAGAGAAGACGAGAAGAAGAGAAGAGGAAGAGAAGAAGACGAGAAGACAAGACGAGAAGACAAGAAGACGAGAAGAAAACGAGAAGACAAGATCTAGTGGACGGTGCTTCACCAGATTTTCGTGGAAAAGTTTACAGTCCACTTAACTGAAAGTTTATAAATCACTAGATGCATGTATGTAGAACGATCGAATGTGGGCTCTACTCATTGGATTAGAAGAAGAAAAGAAGAGAAAGAGAAGAAGACGAGAAGACAAGACGAGAAGACAAGACGAGAAGAAAACGAGAAGACAAGAAGACGAGAAGAAAACGAGAAGACAAGACGAGAACAAAACGAGAAGACAAGAAGACGAGAAGAAAACGAGAAGACAAGAAGACCAGAAGAAGACGAGAAGACAAGAAGACGAGAAGACAAGAAGACGAGAAGACAAGAAGACGAGAAGACAAGAAGACGAGAAGACAAGAAGACGAGAAGACAAGAAGACGAGAAGACAAGAAGACGAGAAGACAAGACGAGAAGACAAGAAGACGAGAAGACAAGAAGACGAGAAGACAAGAAGACGAGAAGACAAGAAGACGAGAAGACAAGAAGACGAGAAGACAAGAAGACGAGAAGACAAGAAGACGAGAAGACAAGAAGACGAGAAGACAAGAAGACGAGAAGACAAGAAGACGAGAAGACAAGAAGACAATCTTTAAAACACAACTATTTTCCAAAATACCTTCAAATAACGCCAGATCACTCTCTCTGCTACAAAACACACCGCAAAGAAACTGAGAAGACGAACCATTATCCAAAAGCTCTGTGGAACGATCAGATCATGGCACACCAATAATAGACTGCCCATCCACTAACCATGATCATGGCTCCAGATAAAGAGACTCAAATTCCGTCAACCTCCAATAAGAGATGAAGACGCGTTTAAAACAAGCTCCCAGTGGAATGAATTTGCTACTCCAGTATCAGAACTCCCCTGGAGATATCATTTAAAAAAATCACGCTGTAAATATAACAAATATAAATTTTTAGATTGAGACTAAAGGGCGCGGTACAGCCGAATTTTCCTAAAAAAATTAAAAACAAAAAATTTAATAAACAGGCTCTATTTGGTATAATATTCTCATTACGATCTCACTCATTTTTAATAAATCATCTATTTATTTATTTTTCTCATATTCAACGAAAAAATGAAAAAATGATATTACGATGGAAAAAGGTTGCGTTGAATTTTTCAAAAGCAATAATAAGCAAAACGAAAGTCGAGGATAATTGTATTTTCCTTTCTAGGAAAGACGGCGCTTAAATATTGGCGGGCAAGAACGAAAATTCCACGAGGGAAAACAAGATTTAATAGGAAGTTGACTTCATAAAGCGACAGATATGTCAACTGCGGAAAATTTTAAATATAATTTTTTTATTGCGATTAATATTGGCACAGACTTCAAAGATATGAGTTAGAATCAAACTCCAAATTACAAAAGGTTAATTGAGAATTTATACCTCCAAGATATAACATGCAAAAATTAATTACTACTAATTAGACTGTAATTTGCATTATTTTAAATCTGTATTTCCTATATTATAAAAATCGAAATGAATCAACGAAATAAAAACTTGAAATTTAATGATTATTACTTTATTTGCTTAGATTTATAACCTGGATAATAAAGCGATGGATTCCTGATCATGACTCATTTCAAAGCTCAATTTTTCAAACTTTAAGAACAGTTCTCACGAAACAAAATACAACCCAGCTGGAATATCCGACATAGATCTCGATAATGAAGACGCTTAAATTATTTAATTGATAGATAATCTTTTAACGATTATCTATAACTTATGTAGGTCTGATTTCCAATACTGATAAAGGCAAACTATTATAAAGATTAAATGCACACGGATACACATACTGACACTCAAAAAAAAAATTCCGTTTTCAGTAGCCAAGAATTATATGCCGTTAAATTATGTAACCTTACATGTTTGTTGAAGATAACTATATGGGTCGTTGACTTAATAATAGAAAGTAAATTGTCAGATAAATGGGTAAGATATCTTTTCGTCTTTATATGATTTATTTTAATTGCGAATAATAACAGACATCGAGGAGTGTACCCCAAAAATTTATCTCCTTATGCAATTTTAAATGCCCAAGTACGATCAGATAGGAAGTAATTTAAATGAAAATTAAATTTATACTAATTAATTTTAGATTAAATATTATATTAAAAAGAGGTAATAAATACATAGACTGTAAATAAAGAAGCTAATTAATTACGTTTTTCTTTAACAAGGATTAATCATTCTCTTCAGTCCTCATAGAAGTTTTTCCACCAAGAAACCATTATTAAACGCATCTGCTGCAGTTTCAAACATATTCGTATAAACTGAATACTGGCTCAAACTTTAGAAACTTAGGGTTGTGGCCCAATCCTCAGCTATCCTCCCGTGTATAGGCACCTAATTCAAAATTCAACGGCTTCAACTATAAAAAAAAATTGAGATTTGGCTAGTTATGCAGAAATATCATGCGAAAAGGCCATTCATCCGCTCAATTGAACCTTTGGCAGCAAAGGAATTGGTACTATCCACCTTTTGGAACTAGATTGTACCAACCCTAAATTGTAACCAACTGTAAGGAGTTGAATAGGTGCCATGATAAGCAACAGAATAAAGGCTTGCAATGAAAGGCCTGCTTCCTGATCTTAGAATGGCTAGCCTCCACTGACTGGCCTATCCTGATGCCATCATGGTCTGCGAGAAATTCAAAGGTGTGGTGGACCGAAAGGACACTAGTGCAATTCAGATTCGTAGAAATATAATGCCAAAAACTCTCCGTGCTTAAGTCAATTTTCGTCTCCAAGACACTCGTAACAATCGAGGTTCCATCCATATGGTCATTAAAACCAATAGAACATTTCTGGACTAGCAAGATGCATATTTGGTAAAACCTGAGAAGGGCTATCTAATTCTGAAGCTGCTCTTCTCGCATGGGGATATGTTTGATCCAAGTGTTAATGCATTATGATGTGCTGGAAACAAAGCCAGTCTAGGTTATGCGAATTTATTGCCTAGACCTACAGAGCAAAATGTTTCCTAGCAAAACCGGAGACCACACTGACATGTTGAACTACATCGAAAAGTAAGTACCACTGTCCGCAACGGCGATCTTTAGCGATTCTGGTATAGATCTGCATCATCGAGATTAGACAAGCCAACATTCAAAATTCCAGCTAAAAAATGCATCACTGGTTGACAGAAAATCGTCGAATAAATTAACTTTTGGCACATTTGAAGCCCTCTTCGTTCTGTAAAGAGGACTAAACTATCATGTAAGCATAATGAGGATTTTGGCAAAGCTGCCATTAGGTGTGTACCCATCCATGAAAGAAAATAACAACACTAAAAGAGCGCTGATCCAACTTCCTTAATACCTCTTGGAGTTAACTCGATTATTTTGATTGAAATTCGTCATTCCTTCGAATATTCTTTTACAAAATCTCTAAAATATGCTTCGGATTCTTCCCTGCATACCAGCTCCTTTACTCATTTTATTATCAATGTCAACAATATTTCCAAATTAAATTCTCTTTTCTATTATCTAAAGCTAACGCAAACAAAGTAATATTTAAGATACATCAACAGCTACGACAACAAAAATAACATGACACCTTAGGAGTAATTAAAGTATGTTGGAAACTTACACCGATTTTATTAAATTCTAATAAATTCTTTCGAATTTCTACAGAAAACAACACGAAAAAGACAAAAGAATATCATAATTGTTTATAACAAATCGAAGGACTTTGTTTTGTTTTTGTAAATAACAAACACGCATGGATCTAAATTGAGTGAGCACTCGCTGATAATCTAGCAAATGTGTGCGTTGGTACACAAGATAATCTTCTGGGCGCATGATAGTTCACATTTCGAATGGAAAAAATGGCCAAAGGTCATTTTGGTATGTTGAACTCATTGTGTCTGATGCATCGGACAATAGTGGGGCTTCTTCCCGTGTCACTGACTGCAATTTAAATCAGTGCACACATCGACCAACGTACATAATGTGACAAAAAAAGAAACGTAAATAAAAATAATGTTCTCAATTAAAGGCGGTAAGGTTTCAGTTATCAATAGCACGACTGGATTTATTTATGGTGTATAGTGTCCTAAATGTAACAAGTTCATGTTTGCTTAAATTCTACCTACTTTCAGTACAAAGACAAAATATACAAACAATTTTTTGGAACCGCAATAGGTACTCCATTATCTGCTGTAATAGCTAATTTAGTAATGGAGGAACCTGAGCATGATTCATTAAACAAATTAAATGTTATGCTGTATTTTACAAGCGGTATTAGATGATTGCATACCGATAGGTAAAAATGATCATGTTATACACACATTTAATTCCTATCATCATAGGCTAAAATTTACGTTTGAAAAAGAAAATCAAAATTATATAATTTTTTTAAATGTTAAAGATAATACTTAATCACACGAGGATTAAAATAAATTGGCACACTAGCAGTAATAAACACTTAAACTACTTTTCAAGCACTTCAGTATATTTTAGAAAATTAGTTAGTAATTAATAATAATAATTAGCACCTCCTTAATTTAGGAAAGAGAATTTAAGAAAAGTTAGATCAATATCAGACAAAAATAATTATTAAAAAGAATTAAAAAAATTAATAAAAAAAAAAGAATGTATAAAATATACCACACCAGCACTAAATTGAATAGTAAAATATATCATACAATCCTATAGATCAACGACTTAAGTGACAAAATTAAATACGAATTTAAAAAATCAGATATAAACATTACATTAACACCTAACAATAACAGACAATTATTTACAAATTTAAAAACTAAGATTAAAAAAGAAAATCAAAGTAATGTATATAATTTAGAATGCAAAGACTATAATAAATGCTGAATAGGTTGCAACGGTACTTTCGGGATTGCGGGAATATAGATAATTAAACGAAACCCAAGTAAGCATAAACAAACCTGGAGAACTCTAACCACTGTGTATCGCGTCCAACTTGAACTAAACTACGGCGGGGTTCACTAGATGGCGTACTGCGCTGAGTCTGTCATTTGACACCACGATGTTATTGTAACACGGAAAGGTTAATTATCTAATAAATACAAGTTGTTCCCGTTTGCAAATTAACGAATTTTAACCTCGGGATAGCATGAAAAAAATAATTTAATAATAATAATTTTATTTACAGGTCCAAAATAAAATAAATTCTTTTACGTATACAGGTGATAGAAATTAATCGAAATGCCCACAGAATGCAAAAATAGTAAAACAAGCGGTTTATACAACAGAATACTGGAGGCAAAAAAAAGAAATTCTTGTTCGTACACAGGTGATAGAAATAAAATGAAATATATACAAATTACACAAACAACAAAACAGGCGGTTTACCAAACAGAATGCTGGAGCAACAGATGTATTTACAAAAGCGGTACGATGATTCTATATACAAGAATAATAATGAAAATGGCTCGAGTAAGGTACGAGCCAGGTATCCAGGTAAATTCCTATAAAATTATATTGACAGTGATTTGCAAGCTAACGGTGTGCATATGAGGCTCTACACTCGACACCTCACCGGTGGAAAAAAACGCAGGGGCCAATGTAAACTCGGTTCGCCCCACGAACGGAACAGTGGTGGTTTCGCAGAGGCCAACGAAAACGCGGCCTCACTCTGCGAATGGACGGTGGGGCTTCTGAGGAGGCCAACTAATCGGCCCACACCCCAGAATACTCGGCATTATCTAGGGCCAACAAAATTTCGGCTCATTCAGCGGTCAGGATCTGCTGGCCAACTAAATCGGCTCCGGCAGTCAGGTAAGAAAGGGAAGAGAGCTGGAAAGCAAGTGAAATTTAACATGAAAACGCGGCCTTTATATATCCTGGCCAGTACCTTTTTGTGGCATGACATTACGAGCAAATACATGGTTAAAATATACACAACACATCGAAACTGGGCATATACAGGTTAGTTCATTTAAATTTAAAATAACCAAAAATTTAGTAAAAATAAACGGAAATAACTTCTAACAAAAAATTGTTTCTCTTGCTGCGAACGGAGTTCGTTACAAGGTCAAACTAGACAATATTTAAAAATCGCCTCTATAATCATCAGTACACTGTATCACATAATATAACCGCAGAAACTGCTTTGTCTATACATTCTAAAGAATGCCGACATAACTTGGATTTTGAAAATATTAAGATTAAAAAAAAAGAAAATAGCTATAAAAAAAAGATTAATATATGAAATGAATAGGTACATTAAAAAAAATAACGCGGTCAAGTTTAGAACAGATATTTATTGGAAATTTAAGTATTATTTCTCAGTAATATGGGATTGTATTCTGAGTGTATTCTGAGCCCTATTCTATTTAATTTGGTACTGGATGAAGTAGTGAAAAAAGTAGTGAAAAAGGATAGAATAAAACCGTATAACGTCGGATATTCGAACAAGAAAAGCCTATGTCTAACAGAATTATGCAATGCCGACGACATGGTTATATTGGGAGAAACAGAAAAGCAGCTACAAGAGAATATTAATATTGTGAACAAAGAATTGAAAAAACATAACATGAAAATAAATAAACAAAAATCAAAACAATGATAATAGGGCAGCAGAATAGAAAGCATAATATATCAATAGACGAGGAAATAGTGAAACAAGTGGATAAGTTCAGATACCTGGGAGTAATGCTAAATAAAGAAGGAACCTTAAAGGATGAGATTAAGGAGAGAGTAGCAAGAACTGGTAAACTGTATAACAGTATAAAAAGTAACTTCCTGAGCAGAAAAGTCCCCAAACAAGTGAAGAGGGAAATAGTTAAGAAAGTTGTGAAATCAATATTGACCTATACATGTGAATCCTGGACAACAACACAAAGGCAGAAAGTAGGCTAACAAGTGCAGAAATGAGATTCCTGAGGAGGATCGAAGTGACGATTGAACAGGGGCAGCTGAGATGGTTAGGACATTTAGTGAGAAAGAACGAAAATAAACTAATGAGACAAGTTTTCAAAGCGAGAAAAGGAAAAAAGAAATGGGTAAATATGAAAGGAATGGCAAGAAGCCGAAAAGAATGGAGAGAAATGTGGAAGAAGGTACCGGAGACCGCAACTCCAACATGACACCGAAAGGTATAAGAATGAGGATTAAGTAAGTAGGTATAAGTAAGTATTATTTATATTAATTTAATAGCTTAATCACGCCTGAGTTTTTCGCACCGTTTTTCCCTAGTCGTTGAACAGAATTGATAGAGCTTGACAAAAAAACATTATTCTCTTGATTATAAATTTAAAATACAAAAATATTTTAATTTGTTCGTGAAGTTGTAAGCATAATCTATATAAGTACATATCATTAAATTTCTTTGTCTTTAAATAACTTTGTTAATAGCCATGGCTAGTTTTTATTTAAAAATTAATGATTGCAGAATAATTTGATAGATTGTAGCCAGAGAAACCAGGAAAGCATATTTTGCCCCCAATACACAATTACGACATATTTGTGGTTCGCTATTAAACAAATTACATAACTTAGACTACAATTATAGCCAAACAAAAAGGACAAAAAAGTCAAAATGTCTATTGATAATTGCGATATTTGTATAAATCTTATAGATTAATTCATGCTCATGCAGATATTGAATATTTACCAATTTAATTAAGCATAACCCGTATTACCACACGTATTACCCGAATATCAGATTGTTGTATCCCTAACTGCTAATCAGCGATAATTTTCATCTGAATCGTCCAGTTTTGAATTTGTAATTAGTTTTGAAAATATTGACGAGTTAGAAAGCATTCGGTGTTAATTATATGTAAAAGAGATATAATTTAGTTACATTCTGCGGATGATATAAAATTTTATATAATATCATGTGAACGTACTACAAAAAATGCCGTTAAATGTGTTGATGTCAAGTTATGTGCAATGACTAAACGTGAAAGAGCAGTTGTTGACTTTAAAACAACTGGACCAAAATGGGTAGAGTAAAGGTGTAGTTGTCTTTTCTTTGTATACATACATAAATAAAATTGGCGCTGTAGCACTTTTTAAATGTGCTGTCCAAAAACAAAACAAAAAATGTATAACGGGATTAATTACATCATATAATATTTTACGAGCATCTACTATTACTTACGAACTCATTTATTTGCTGCATGTTGAAATTAATTCACATGTGCTTCAAAAACATTTTAAAATAATCTAGAAAGTGGTTAACTTCTAACAGCAAACTATAAAATTTATTGTGTCTTCTTGAAGTTCAGCAGATTTGCCTCGCCTAATCGCTGAAAACCTAATACTAAAATAGTTTTGATCCGTTGAAAGAACTTTTGTCCAATCTGTCACTCTTAAAGATGATCTAGCAGTTTAGAATTAAATATTACTCAATCTTTGCGGCAGAATATGTGGTAACAATGATGAAATAATTCTCAGTAAGTAGTGTATTGCTAGGGAGCTAGTCACTCGATATGGACAGGCTTCTGCAATCTGCGGCCCTATACAACGTAGAAATTTGCCAAAAACCGCTTGAACAGGACAAATTAATTTGTTGTGACATTAGAATCTTTACCCCCTAAGAAAAAATCTAAAGAATGCTGGTCTACAATGGTTTGGCCGTTCAAGAGGTGAAGCTTGATTTTTCTAGAACCACAAGTCTTTGTAAAATCATGAGATCACAGAATAAATTGTAGCCGTAATGCTTCTAACAGGACTAGTGATCTTAACATATCTTAATCATGAATTTTTGAAGAAGAAAGAGTCAATGAAGACGATCACTCAAGTAATAGAGACAAAGTTGGTTTCTACTGCTACATACCTACATACGTCTAAGAGCTGGAGATTCAACAATGGATGCGTCAATTTTGGTGTATACTGTAACCAAATCAAACGAAGGTTAACTATAATATTAACCCAATCTACACTCTGTGTGCATAATAAAAACAAAACACAGATTAATGTAGATAATTGAATAAACATTCAAAATTTGTATTATATGAATCTATAATAGCGTTTAATGTTTATATAATGCCGATAAGTGAAAGTATTTGTTGATAAATGTTTCGGAATATTTTTAGACTTATATGTACGCACAGCAGAATTTTGACCAATCAGACAGGAATACCTCCGCGTGTAGGACCTGCGGTCAATATAATTAATATTATGCAAAACATTGGGTATTGGCGATTTGAAAAGCGCTAATTACGTTATAAAACATAAATATTATACATCTCGTGCCACGATAAAAAAAACGAAAATAAAACGATCGTAGTAAGAAACCGCAGTGATCAGATATAGTATCTAATCTAGTGTGTTTAAGATATCTAAAACAAAGTAATTGTACGAGATTAGAGACCTGCTTCTTCTATATGCTGTTGTCAGTTATCAAGTGTTCAAACAGTGAACTAATAATTTTTAAACCTCTAGTAAACATGCTTTGTATCAATTCAATGGACGATGTTAGTATAATTACTAGAGGTAAATAAATTATGCTGTTAATTTAATTTAAAGAATTATGAATGGATTATTGAGAACTACGCAGTTTCAATTTTGAAATGTTGGGTAATATTATATGTGTATACATACTTGACTATAAATGTATTACAAACCAATACGGTTTTACCGAACGCCTTATCAAACTGAAAACTTAATTTACAGGTTTTGATGTAGTACTAAATGGTTTAATTAATAAATTGCATTTAAAAACTGCAATTATCGTGTTGGTAATTAAGAACATGTACGAGTACCTATATTAAACAACAGTTCAAACGCTAATATTTTTAAAATTTTCCATTTCATGTTTACGGAAACTTTCGATGCCCATTTTTAGTGTAAGGCCCATTAACCTATCTTTTACTAGATACTTGTTAAAGTAATGAAATTTAAAGAAAAAACTTCAAGTTTTACAATAGTATATTATAATACAAGTGTATAAGTAAGCCTTTAAAGGCACTTATACACGCGTATTGTACGCTATTTTTTATTATACCTGCACTACAAGAATAGAAGAATTGGCGCATTTTACAAAGTAGCGTGTGGTTCTAATTTTTAATAATTAACATAGAAACGGTTAGCAATTATTGTTGACTGGTTGCTATGACATTTATGTCAAATTTTGTGAATTTAGAATGGATAATATGAGTGGAGAGATTTCTTCGGAAGTTGAACGATTAGCTGAGCAAGCCGAATTGAAATTAATTCTGCAAAAATCAAAAATTGCATATTATAAAGAATATAAGAAATTATTAGCTTGGATGACAAAGAAGAATTACCACACTGTGGATGAAATATTGATGCTATTGTGGCGCGATTACTGTCATTACTGTCATATATAATGATAGTATATATGTTGTTGCCTAGGCGACTTTAAAACACCCCGGTGTTTTAATGGCCCGGTATAATAAAAAATACTGTGCATTAGTATAGTAGAGGAAATTCCAGGAAAGAAAATGTCCTTAAAAACCCCTGTAATTACAAATTTTTTGTATGTTGATCCAACTCAAAAGTATTGTTGTTGTTTGTTTTTTGGAACTACCTAACAACTAAAATTTTAGAAGTACCTAACATCTAAAATTTTAGAAGTACCTAACATCTACAATTTCAGAAGTACCTAACATCTAAAATTTTAGAACTACCTAAGATCTAAAATTGTAGAACTATGTGAGATCTAACGTTTTAGAATTACCCTTAGGTAATTCTAAAATGTTGTACTACTTACCTAAATTACTTACGAGTAATCGCGCCACAATCTAACGTTTTAGAATTACCCTTATGTAATTCTAAAATGTTAGATCTTACATAGTTCTAAAATTTTAGATCTTAATCTAAAATGTTAGAACTATGTCAGGTCTAACATTTTAGAAGTATATAAGATCTAAAACTTTAGAACTACCTAAGATCTAAAATTGTAGAACTATGTAAGATCTAACATTTTAGAAGTATCTAAGATCTAAAATTTTAGAACTATGTATATAAGATTGTAGAAGTATGTAAGATCTAAAGTTTTAGAAGTATGTAAGATCTAAAATTTTAGGACTATGTAAAATCTAACATTTTAGAAGTATTTAAGATCTAAAATTTTAGAACTACCTAAGATCTAAAATTGTAGAACTATGTAAGATCTAACATTTTAGAAGTATCTAAGATCTAAAATTTTAGAACTATGTATATAAGATTGTAGAAGTATCTAAGATTTAAAATTTTAGAACTATGTAAGATCTAACATTTTAGAACTATGTGAGATCTAACATTTTAGAACTATGTAAGATCTAACATTTTAGAACTATGTAAGATCTAACATTTTAGAAGTATCTAACATCTAAAATTTTAGAACTATGTAACATCTAACATTTTAAAAGTATGTAAGATCTAATATTTTAGAACTATGTAAAATCTAACATTTTAGAAGTATCTAAGATTTAAAATTTTAGAACTATGTAAGATCTAACATTTTAGAACTATGTAAGATCTAACATTTTAGAACTATGTAAGATCTAACATTTTAGAACTATGTAAGATCTAACATTTTAGAAGTGCCCAACATCTAAAATTTTAGAAGTATCTAAGATCTAACATTTTAGAACTACCTAAGATCTAAAATTTTAGAACTATGTAAGATCTAACATTTTAGAAGTATGTAAGATCTAAAATTTTAGAACTATGTAAAATCTATCATTTTAGAAGTATCTAAGATCTAAAATTTTAGAACTATGTAAAATCTAACATTTTAGAAGTATCTAAGATTTAAAATTTTAGAAGTATCTAAGATTTAAAATTTTAGAACTATGTAAGATCTAACATTTTAGAACTATGTAAGATCTAACATTTTAGAACTATGTAAGATCTAACATTTTAGAACTATGTAAGATCTAACATTTTAGAAGTATGTAAGTTCTAAAATTTTAGAACTATGTAAGATCGAAAATTTTAGAAGTACCCAACATCTAAAATTTTAGAAGTATCTAAGATCTAACATTTTAGAAGTATGTAAGATCTAAAATTTTAGAACTATGTAAAATCTAAAATTTTAGAAGTATGTAAGATCTAACATTTTAGAAGTATGTAAGATCTAAAATTTTAAAACTATGTAAAATCTATCATTTTAGAAGTATCTAAGATCTAAAATTTTAGAACTATGTAAGATCTAACATTTTAGAAGTATCTAACATCTAAAATTTTAGAACTATGTAACACCTAACATTTTAAAAGTATGTAAGATCTAATATTTTAGAAGTATCTAACATCTAAAATTTTAGAACTATGTAAGATCTAAAATTTTAGAAGTACATAAGATCTAAAATTTTAGAACTATGTAAAATCTAACATTTTAGAAGTATCTAAGATTTAAAATTTTAGAACTATGTAAGATCTAACATTTTAGAACTACGTAAGATCTAATATTTTAGAAGTATGTAAGATATAAAATTTTAGAACTATGTAAAGTCTAACATTTTAGAAGTATCTAAGATCTAAAATTTTAGAACTATGTATGATCTAACATTTTAGAACTACCTAAGATCTAAAATTTTGGAACTATCTAAGATCTAATAATTTTAGAAGTATGTAAGATCTAAAATTTTAGAAGTACCTAAGATCTAAAATTTTAGAAAAATCGAAGATCTAAAATTTTGGAACTATCTAACATCTAAAACTATATAAGTATTATCCTAACCATACCGATTATTTGTAACAAAGCGATTATTATTTTTGCAGTAATAAAACGTCTGCGTACATAAATTAACCTCCGCTTAATACCGTATTCATTTTTTTCCAAAACATTATCCGCACTTAGTATTCCTAAACGTAATTCCATGCGCATACATCTGCATTCAATATTCGCTCATACAACTCACACCAAACTAAAAATGCAGATACAAGAAAACGTGTAACAAACAATAGATCAAAATTAGCCCGATCTACGTCACGCGCATCATAATTAAATTCGCGAAGCGCCAAAACAACTGCATAAACATAACATCTGAATCAGGATTACATAACGAGTGCTCGAGCAGAAAATTCGTCATGTGAAATTTAAACCAATCGACCTTTGAAGTGTAACAAAGCGGCCTTGCAGGCCTCTTATCCATTTTGCGATTTAAATTTTGACAATTCGCTGATTAAATGAACTAGCTCGAAGGACGAATTAGTTGGCGAATTGGCCGAAATTAATTTGGGGGAGCTGCGTGTGCAAAATATCAATTTGCAATTTTTTTTATTACAAAATATACATAGAATAAACAAATGTTTATGTCTTAATAATGATTGCGCGATTTACTCACATCAACTAGAGCTTCCTTTAGATAATGAATTGCAAAATTGGTTATCTATTAATGCTTAAAAAATCCCAGAAATAATTAATTTTGAGAAAAAAACTAGCTAAATAAGTTACGTAAAAATCTGTCCTTGTACTTACAAAAAAAAAATACAATTTAGAGTAGGTATACTACTTTAAAATAATACGTATGTATGGAAACATTCTTAGCGGATATTTCCAGTTTTCAAGAAATAACAAAGGAAAAAATGGTAAAGATTTATTGTCCTCATTATAAATTTGCTGTCAACAAATGAAAATCAAAGAAAAAATTGCTTTACAATGTTGATTTTGCGATTTTGCCACATCCCGTACCATAATTGTCAAAATTCTGAATTAAGGTTTTTTAATGGTGTCCTCTCCTAATTCAGTGCCAGTAAATTACGAGCGACCCTCCTCAATATCTTGGTTCAGAAAAACCTGAACAAGGCTAAGATTCACCACAATTTCAGATTTCCAATTCTGTGCGTATACACGATCGTGCTCGTTAGAGAATCTCCTCGGAAGGCCTTTCGTTGGAAGAACTGGCTGATTCAGCAATTGGAGGACATTAACCAACAGATTCCTGGAAATGAATAGCTATGTTGCAATCTCCATAAAACCAGACCACATAAACTTCGTAATTTGCAGAACCACAACCTCAAGGATAGGAAGAGTCTTTATGTACAGTCTTCGGCAAAGCAGAAGCTCATTTGCTTAAAAATGTGCTGTCAAAAGTCGTTACTGCCGGAGAAACGTTTGAGAGCTAGATCCTAACCTACAAGATACGGGAGATAGACAACCAAGATTCCACCGAAATTTGGCTGCTCGTTAGTGTGTCACTAAGAACATGCCCAACCACGGCTTTGGAGGTCATTTTAGACGTGACACCCCTGCATTTATAGCAGTGAAAGAAGCGTCATGTAAGGCATTGTACCAATTGACCAGGATCAGAACTGAAAGGGCCGTAATTTCACGCCAGAGAGCAGTTGGGTCTTCTCTGACGGAACGCTCCCCACTTTTCAGTCTACCAAACCACGAAATGGTTAAGAAATACAGCTTCGAAGAGAACTAAGTAGTCTTAAGACTAGATCTTAGGTAGAATTAAATGTATTAAACGAGGTTTCCTATACGTCAATATTTTGAATACTTATCACCAAACAGGACTTTGAAATAGATCTCTGAAAGGTAATTATCGTTATCACCGTTTGTTGAAACCTCATAATAACTATCTACCTATTTCCGTTTATCAGTTATAGTTCGCTACGACTGCCAATAGTATTGTTTACTATCGTTATTCCCCCATAATTATATTTATTACCAATTTAATTGCTTCAGTTAGTCTTTTTTTGTCGATAATTGCTGACAGTAAAACACAGCGTTAATTAACAAAATTACGAACGCGTTTTATCAGCAGACATAGCTTCCAACTCACTAAACGCTGAAATTTTACAACTTACCTGTATAGGTGTGTAACACGGATCAATTAGTGATTTGGTTGTAATAAAAGCAGATCAGTAAAAGTAAAGGTTGTCGAACTCGGATTTTCTCACAATAACATTACTGCTTGAGTAATTAGGAGAGTTTTGGAAAGCATACACTTACGATCTGATAGGTACACGTGCATATTTAATATATTTACTACGGTGAAATGCAGTTTACGTTTTGTGTAATAAGCAAGTTTACAAGTATAATACGAGGGTGTATCAGAAAGTAACGAGACTGGTGCTATAATATAAGAATGAAGCATTTATTTACAGAACGTCAACAACTATCCTTCAAAGTACTCTCTATTTCGTTAACTTCTGCGAAATGGAATAAAGAAGAAAATGCTGCTGGCAGTCATGGAGGTAGTGAACAAAAAATATCAAACAGAGATCAAGATAATGTTTTTATGCTGCTGCGAGAGCAAAAGAAGATACTGTTTTTTTCCTGGTTCGCCGTGGACAGCATACAGGAGAATTCTTAAATTAGGTTTGAAAGATCGATGTGCTGCAAAGAAGTTTGTACTAACTGATCGGCATAAGGAGAGACGCTTAGAATTTGCAAATATGTACATACAACAATATGGATGTTTTTTGGAGAAATGTTGTATTCTCCTATGAAAAATACATTTCAATCCTCACATAATGGATCAGTACGAGTCCACAAACCTACAAATTCCCGATATTCGGAGGAATACATAAAACCTTTAGGAAAAAGTGGACGGTTTTCTCTTAGTCATTGGAGTTGGATTTCTGCAAGTGTGTTAGGCGTTTGTTGCTACCATCTGTGAGACAAGTTCATGACAATGGCTTCATATTTCAACATTACAATTCACCAATCCACACTGCATATATTGTTAGAGAATGGTTTAACAACAACAATCTCAACGTTTTGACATGGCCTGCAAATAGTCCAGACGTAAATCCAATGGAGAATATTTGGGCATTAATGTTGAAAAAAAAAAATGAAAATAATTTCATTGTTCAAAATAAAAACGATCTGTCGCCAGTAATAGCGAATATCTAGGAAGATCTAGCTGATTATGATACAGCATCTCTCATATTTTCGATGAGAAATCGTCTTCAAACGGTAATTGCAAACAATGGATCATAGACAAAATATTAATTTAATTTATAAATAAATTTAATTAAATTTTGTATTCAGTTTTAAGGATTTACTCAATAAAATTTATTCAACTGTCATTTCACAAGTATACTTTACACTACTAGATAATTATTTGTAATTTTGACAAACCAACAAAAAACGTTATGTTCAGTTAACCAGCTCTGAGTGATTCCAGCATAATGGCATGAAGCCAGATCGGGCCAGAATATGACATCATCATTTGGATGATGAGTATTAATCCACAGCTTCACCTTTAACTCTCCCAATACAGGCTCTTGAAATTCCTACTTGAGAAATAGCACACCAGACCATAATCTTCTCGGCAGATTCCGTTTTCGGTATAAATTTTACGTTGTCAGAGCAGTTTGCTATATTGGGGATGTAAAACCATCGTTACCCTTAATTTCCGAATTGGATAATGTAAAATATATCTCATCATCTGAAACAATAACTCCGTTGCCAATAAAATGTTGGCGCTTTAATGTTTGGCAGCATCTGGGGATTCGCTTTTTAGTCAAAATTCTGCCAACAGTCCTATGTGCAATTCCAAATCTACGCCCTAAAGTGCGCGTAGACATCCCAACTCAAATCGGATGAGTCTGTTTACTTCGTATGCGGCCAAAACTGGAGGTCGTCCACTTTTCGGTAAATTGATGCATGGCAAACCTTCTTCCTAACACATTCCTAAATTGTGCGGTAAATGGTTGACAGTTCAATATTTCGGTTTCGAAAAATGTTAGTTCAGGTAGTCGTCCAACTAAATTCAACTATTTCTGACAAATCTAACATGTCACCATAATAACTACCTAACAAACGAGCACCTTTTTTAGGCATTCTATGTAACATTAATTGTCAAATTACCGACCAACTTCTCTAAGGCCTTTGAGCAGCTACTATGTAAACAACTATATCCTATGATCAGTGAGCCCATATCCCCCTACCAACACTGATTGTGAAACAAGTTCATGATAATGGCTTCATATTTCAGCATGACAATTCACCAATCCACACCACATATGTTATATGTAATGGTTTGAACAACAATCTCAACGTTTTGTCATGGCTTGCAAATAATCCAGACTTAAATCCAATGGAGAATATTTGGGCATTATTGGCGAAAAAAAATTATAAAAATAATGTCATTATTCGAAATAAGAACGATCTGTCGCCAGTAATAGCGAATATCTGAGAAGATCTAGCTGAGTATGCTACTACAGCATCTCTCGTATTTTCATTGAGAAATCGTCTTCAAACGGTAATTGCAAACAATGGATCATTGACAAATTATTAATTTTATTTATTTTTAAGGATTTACTCAACAAATTCAACTGACACTTTTAGTACGTCAAATCAAAAGTATAATTTACATAAGGTAATTTTTTGAAATGTTGAGAGCTTCCTTTTCCACTGTTCCATTTTTCCAAAATCTTTATCAATAATTTCCATGTCAAATTTTTATGTTACAAAATTAGACGTCTGAAGAAGTTATAGCACCAATCTCGATATTTTCTGATACATCCTCGTCCAGGATGCGCCAACATAACAATTTTTGAAATTTTATTCATATTTACATCACGTCGAAACGTCACTTTCATTGTGCGTAAGTAGATATACTTTTATTTAATACTTTATCACTAAGTGGCCCACGGTCTAAGTACATTAAATTGGTACTAACTGATTCAATAGGTCAAGCATGTTTTTGTCATGATAATCGTAAGTGTTAGATTGTACAGTTGCTCATAAAGATTGAACATATGTAGATTCGTCGCCGTTCACCGACTCCCTAGCTAGGAAGGCGTAGGACAAGTTATTAAAATTTCGACGTCGCTAAATAATTTTCTTAAGCGATTCGGTGAAGTGTTTTGCCCTCTTTTAATCTCTGTTAAGTTCGAATAACAGAATGCACAGATATGTATGTAGATATTCAATCGCATACTTTACTTCAGTTGCATAAGCAATTCGACAAAGGAATATTCAAAAAATGCTAATTCTAGAATTACACACTGCATCAGGAATCTCGAAAGGAGCATTCAATCCGATTGAAACGTTAATTTAATTAACTGAATGAAGAAAATTTGAAATTCGGCGTCGTTGTACTCATTATAGCTACCTCGATAATGCAATTGTAGCTTTCCGGTTACCGTTATTCAAACAGCGAATACCTATAAAAGGAGTATTTGCATGTCCGATATCCTCATGAATGAATGCATGACTATTTTTATAAATTTAATGTAACTAAGAGTATGTATTCTCTCAAAAATATTTTCAAACCAGTTATGCGTGCTTTATAGATTTTGTTTTTTTTTTGTTGACAAATACCTAAGTATAATACTTTAAAGTACACTTGCCAGAACAAAAAGAGCTTGTCATACCACGAAGCAAAACAGAAAAAACCTATTTTCACGTTAAACTTATATTATTTCAGTATTTCCAGGCCTTAGAGTGTATCAGCAAAGCAGATAATATACATAAACTAGATAAAGAAGAAAAAAAGGAGAAAAGAATGGTTAATTCTGTGTATGACAGGTTATCCTACTACAAAACCAGCCTTTAGAAAGCGAGAAAATAGGCGAGGAAGCACATTTAAGATCAGGACCAGGTTCTCCTTATCACATCTGAAATCAAAAGCAATCAAAATTCCCACAATTTTATTTCCCCGAAAAGGCATAAAGCGTTTGAAAAGGAAGTCCAGACAATAGCATCAATTCGTAAACCCCATTGGCAACCATAACGTGTCATGTGTGTCTCAAAATATAGTTTAAGGAGGGGAGGCCTAAATCCAAAAATACCAACCAGAAAATTTTGCGATATTTTATAAAGTAAACTCTTCCTAAATACATATGCGGCTGCTCTCATAAGCTATAAGCTATAAGCGTGGTAACTGCCATACTAAAACTTGATTCAATCGAGATTTCTTCACACCAAATTGTATGCCAACCCCTTAATAATATGCCAGAAGACATCCTTGTGTTCTCCAGCGGACTGAAGCTCATTTTTATCTTTCGACGTGCGTGAATATGATTGAATCAAACTCTGCATGCAGGACCCGTGAGTGTTTGGTGTGCTTTATCACAGCGAATAGACATTCGTAATTCATGAGGTTCAGTATTTTCTATTTACCAATATGTACTTGAAAGAATAAATCTGGTGGGTGGTGGGGGTCTTATTCCAGCAGGATTGTGTAAACGCCAAAGAATCTAAGAGTAAGAAGCAGCCATTTACACTAACCGTCCAATTACCCTAACTCAACTTAGAAACAATATCCTGCTAACGGTTGTTAGCAATATACTGGAACTTGGAACAACGGATTTCCACTGATATCTCAAAATATTTTCAAATTTTCAAGATGTTCGTTTAGCTTATATAATTCGGATTACTTCTCCAAAAAAAGTCAGAAATACTGGAAGGTATTACCAAAGACCAAAGCAACTGACAATAAACAATAAATGCAAAAAAAGGTAAAAAAAGAAAGTTAAAGGCTACCAAACCATCTACAAATTAAACAAGAGATCAAAATAAAATCTAGATACGTCTAGTTTATGACAGAAATCACCAAAATTTTATTGATGCTCAAGAACAATTTTTAAGCCCTAGCTTCAATAATAGTCATTATTTGTTCTTATGAACTTTGAGAGAAAAACATGGGAAAAATTATGCCAAATTTGTCATAAAAGCCACAAAAAGATTTGAATACACAAATGAAAAAGGCATATTAGTAAGATTGTCTAAAACATCAACAGTGAAATGGGCTCTACTTGCCTTGGAAGACAACTACAACTTTGACCAAAAGTATTTGCCACCCTTCACAGCTCTGATTACAAGAAGTATGTAAGAAATCAAAGACTTTTTTGTGCATATATTTGTTATGTGTGAACACAACGAATATTAATATTGGGAGGATCCTCCATAGGCTTTTGTGACTTCACGAATCCATCAAAGGCAGACACCGCAATTCCTCGAGCTTTTGTTACAATCCAATCGCATTCTACTTGCGTTAATTCACAAGCTTTAAGCATGTTTTGTTACCCAGTAAAATTATACTGCACAAAAAGAAAACGCAAGTACAATATTTTTTCTCTGACATTCACAACTTACACGTTACTTCCTTCAGAAATATTCAAAAATAACCACAAAAAATAGCGTATAACAAGTCATCTAGTTAAATCAGTATCTAGCATATTTTGCAGAAATACAATAATGTTCATAAAACTTGATTTTTCGGAAGGTAGTGAATACATATGGCCAGTGGCAGAGAAAAGATATCGTGTCTGGAATTTTTTTTATGCAGTATAACTTTACTCAGTAATAAAGGATGCCTAATGCTTGTGAATTAACACAAATAAAATGCGACCAGATTGCAGCAGAAGATTGAGGAATTGCGGTGTCTGTCTTTGATGGATTCGTGAAGTCATAAAAGCCTGTGGAGGATCCTTCCAATATTAATATTCGTTGTGTATAGACATAACAAAAAATATGTACAAAAAAATTATTTTATTTCTTACTACTTGTTGTAATCAGAGCTGTGAAGGTTGGCAAATACCTTTGGCCAAGGCTGTATTGTCTAGGGTACATTCTTTAAACCACAACGTTATCTGGACCTAACCTAGATTTGTCCTAAATCAAGTTGTATGTCTGATATTTTTCTGCCTAGATATGACTAAGATAGAAATGACTTTTTAACTTTAAAATCAATTTTCTAGGCCTTTTAGATCGGCGGTTCTCAACCTTTGAGGCTCTGAGCCCCCCTTCCCACTTTGGTGTGAGGTCACGCCTCCCTTTACGGATTAAGTTAATTTAGACTTATATATGATAAATTTACTTACATTATGTTTGAGTAAAATGACTTTGAACTTAGGCTAGACATACTCTGATAAGGAATATAAAATCATATTTGTTCAAATACAAATTTTAATTACACAAATCATCGAAAAAATCACAACAAAACATCAATAATGTAACCAGAAAAATGTTCGTTACTTTTGTAGTACCAGTGTGAGGGCTGGCACTGTTTCTCGTTAACTATTCTTTGTATGTTTGGTTGCAATTTTGACAAAGAACACCGCAGCTCACTTTCCACATCTAATCTGGCTCGATATTTAGATTTTATATTAGCCAGGGCTGAAAATTCTGACTCGCATAGATAAGTTGATGAAAATTGTACAAGCAACTTGGCTGCCTCCATTGCTACTTCTGGGTAAACAGGAAGATATAGTAGCCAGAAATCTTCGAGATCCATGTTTAGGAAATCCACTTTAGCTGTGGAATCACATTGCAAGTCAATTGTTTGTTGTAATAGCTATAAAGAAATTTCAATGATTGTGTGTTTGTGTCTAGCATCAAATTCATTTTTTTGTTGTTGTAAATGGACATGAAAAATCAACTGTTTCAAAAACTACAAACTTATTTATTTTTTTTTAATATGTAATTTGTTGACGCCTCCTCTGAAATTCTTCCACGCCTCCCGCCCCACGAGGGCGCGCCTCCCCAGGTTGAGGACCGCTGTTTTAGATTTGAAGCGTTGTGATTCAGTCAATTCATATTGACACAATTATAACTTTTTAAACTTATTTAATTTTTTTAATTTGTAATTTGTTTACGCCTCCCCTGGAATTCCTCCACGCCCCCCGTCCGACGGGGGTTCGCCCCCCAGGTTGAGAACCGCTGTTTTAGATTTGAAGCGTTGTGGTTCAGTCAATTCATATTGACACAATTATAACCTGATATAAAGAGATTGCATGAAAGAAGAACGACGACGTGCATCATATACTTCAAGGTCGATTTCAATTTTGAGAAATATTTCTACAAAATGGAACCATTAAGGTTTTGCTAAACCTAGAAAGAAATATAACGGGTGAGAAAATTTTTGCTTCAGTTTTTCGAAAAATCTCCGGAATAAATCTAAAATAGAAAATTGAGGAAACAAGACGTGGCGTGCTAGAAAAAATAATGTTAAAGTTGTAAAACTCGATTACATGTTGCTAATAGAAACAAATTTGCAATAAACACGAATATCAAGTAATAGATCATTAAACTTTGATTCATAAGAATCGTTATTAATCGTCTTCTCATCTATTTCCAAACAATAAACAACTGTAACAGCTTAACGAAAAGATAAACAGATCCGAGCAATATTAATCTCGTACCGTATTTATAGCTTTCTAATAATATTGCCCCTTGACGAGATAATGACAAGTCGATAATGGTACTGGCTCAAATCAGAAATATGTATGTACACAAATACGTAATAAGAGCACGTTTTAATTATACATAAATAAATGAAAATTAGCAATTCACGGTACGCATTTAACATTGTTGGAATAATTGATATTCAAGTTAGCGTAACCGTGTCTATCTAAGTTTTTATAATGACTTTCAACTAAAACGGTGGTCCCTACTTTCTTTTAAGCTTTACTTCTGCATATATGGATAGATGTGTTACAGATTGTATTCGTAGCGTATCTAATTATAGAAGTACGTATAATTTTGATGATTTATTTATATATTCGTTATATAAGCGCGCTAGGAGAAAATCCGTTGTAAGTGTTGAAGAAAAATTAGTACATACATATATTTAGATTCGCTTGTAAATTATAACGCTATTTGGTTTTACTGGGAGTTCTCGTCAAAATTTTCGTCATGCCACAAACTAAGCTATGTGCTGTTGTGTTCTGGGATGTAAGAAATTACCTCCTCAAGGTTCGTTAACATTTCTCACATTGCGTGTAAAATTAATACCTACTATACTCTATTTTTTAATAAGGGGAGTGAATTGAATATAGCCCGCCAAAATATAGGCTTACGATTGGATTGTTGCCGGTCATGTTTACATTGCCACAATTTGGTATTTTAACGACGCCATATTGTAGACACAGCTGATTGAGTAAATGCATATTTCGTTAAATATTTTTGTATTATCGTTTTGTGTTTCTACTGCATTTAAATAAGAAAATCAGTTTTTTTTGAAACTATTTGCTTGGAAAAATGGATCAACAGCCTAAGAGAAGTGGACTATCAACATGGTCTCAAAGAAAACGTGCTACTTTGGGGCGTGGACATTTGTACACTGGGTTGATTTAGAACCGACTCACCCGACAAGCGACATGGACCTAACGGCGAACACAAAAACTTTCTACATTTAACTGGATGTTGGTTGTAATAAAGCAATTTGCTTATGAAATGATACACATACATTTAAAATAGCTACATAAATATATTCTTTTTCATATACTTTTAATGTATGTTTTATTACATAGTATAGCGTTTGCCACCACCCATTAATAACACATAAACACAAATAAAATAATTATCGTATTTCTCCTAACTTAGGTGATTTTAATAACAGGGTACACATTAATTTTAAAACCATAAGAAAAATTATTTTTCAAAGCAGTTATTAGACAGGAATCTATTTTCACCCTAAGTTTGTTTCGTTAAAAAAGCCTGGTTTTATCTAGTATTAATTAACACACTGTAAGCAAATAATAATTTATTTCAAATAATAAGGAAGATAAACAAAAAGAGAGTCAAACTAAAAACAAATTAATACAATTTTATTGTGTAGTTTCATATGAAACTCAAACAATACGAAAATCCTTACTCATACAATTTTTTAATGGCATAAATACTTCGAAATATAGAGAAATTGTATGCGCTTGTGATTTAACTATATGTATGTTAAAATCGCATTAAGGAATTATTGATTTAAGAATATATAAATGATCCCTAGCATTAAATATAATTGAGTAGTTGCATATGAAACTCCAATTATACAAAAATCGTTACTCATACAATTCTTATTACATTAATACTTAGAAATATAGTGAAAATGTAGGCGATAGCGATTTAACCATATTTATTTATTTCAAACCATGATAAAATTGCATTACAAAATTATCAATTTAGGAATATATAAATGATCCCTTGCATTAAATATAATTGTGTAGTTGCATATGAAACTCAAACTATACAAAAATCCTTACTCATACAATTTTTTAATTACATTAATACTTAGAAATATAGTAAAAATGTAGGCGATAGCGATTTAACCATATTTATTTATTTCAAAACATGATAAGATCGCATTACAAAATTATCAATTTAGGAATATATAAATGATGCCTTGCATTAAGCATAATTGTGTACCTGCATATGAAACTCGATTTGATACAAAAATATATTGCATCTATAAATAGTAATTTACATATTATAGTTGACCATATCATTACTGCTTCCCATTCGGATATCCCTGTAAAGCATACTTTTATCGAGTTTTATGGCAGTTTGAGTCGATTCTAAATCAACTCACTGTACAGGAAAAGCAAGTTATGAACATATACAAAAAATAGTAATCTTACAATAAAACCCAGATAACACTGCAAATTTCAAACACTAGATAAGACATAAATAGTCATAAATATGTATATTTATACTATATTTATATATATTATATAACAATAATATGTGTTTCGAGGAGAAGTGTTTACCATATTATTGGTGAATATAAAGCTAGAGGAATAATTTCACCGCCATTAAAAGGTGCTGCTACCTACAGCTGACGATAGTATTAAATACATGATAAGAAGAATCATACATGACCTTTTTTACGATAGAGAACAGCCTACATTAAACAAAATCCTAAAAAATATAAGGGAAGATCAACATATACTTCCAATGAGTCGTTCAACCTTGTATAAATTAATAAATAATAATAAATTAATTATTTAAGTGTTTTGTATAATACAGAGTTTGTATTTACAGATATTTAAGTTTACTACTCGAAGGTGATGACATTGTTTTGTGAGAAAATATTTATCTTCAATATCAAAATATAGAAATGAGCAACGCCCAATCTATGGGCTGAATTAAGAGCACACAAGAACAAACGTGTGGGTAGATGTTAATTTACAACACGCAAACAAGCATTTACGGAAGGTGTAAGTACTGGTCTCAAAAATCCTGCCGGTAAAGGAAGAAACTTAATTATTTTACATATTTGTTCCAAAATCCGGTTTTGTCCACAATAGGTTACTACTATTTGAAGCAAGAAAAACAGTCGATTACCACGATGAAATTGATGAAAATCTTTTTGAAAAGATTTTCAATAATATTTTGACGAAATTACCTAATAATAGTGTTAGCGTAGTGGATAATGCATCTTACCATAGTAGAAAAAGGGAAAACATACCAACAACTTTACCACAAAAGCGGAAATCCAAGAATGGTTACTTCAAAAACAAATACCGTTTGATGGTGCGATTAGAGTTGTTAGAAATAATAAATCATAACAAAGAGGGTTACAATGTATACGCAGTGGACGAAATGGCAAAACAGAATAATAAAATTGTACTTAGATTACCACCTTACAATTGTGAATTGAATCCTATTGAATTAGTTTGGGCACAAATAAAAAATGAAGTAGCTGCAAAAAATAAAAGCTTCAAATTAGCTGAAGTGAAAGACCGCTATTACAAACGTAACCTCAGAATGGATGATGTGGTGGAGGTTTTTGACGTGTTGTGGACTTGATTTTCACTTTCCTTTTAAGCATATTCGAAGAATTCAGGAACAAGTTTCCACTTTTAAATTTAGATTTGTACCGGTAGAAATGAGACAGTCACTTACGCAATAATTGACTGATTTGTCAACTATAGACTTTTTTTTCAAGATTATTTAATTTATTATTTTACAAAGCTGCTCTTCCTATTAACCTCGACGAAGGAAAGATAATCAACTAAATAAGTTTTTTAAATGCATCCATTCAATATCAAAGAGAAAATTTACAAAAATAAAACTAATACCAACGAATATATTCAGAGACAATACCTTCATAATAAAAGTCAAATAATAATAATAATAATAATAATAATAATAATTTATTGCTGTTGACCAAATCAAGTGGTATAAGCAGTGTCAATTATATGCATACATATCCTTACATAAATAATACATTTCATCAAACGTGCATTAGACTTATAATCCATTACATATTTAAAAATTCCGCTACAGAATAAAAGCTTAATTCGGCTAAGTAGCGTTTTAGTGAGGTCCTGAATAATCCCAACTGTCCTATAGATTTGATATTTTTTGGAAGCTTATTATAAACTTTGATCGCCATAAACTCTGGCCCTTTCTCAAAAAGAGTTGTTCGATGTATGGGAACACTTATTCCGTCCGCATTCCTAGTTGTCATTCGGTTAAAATTATCTGAATTTCTAACAAACGTATGGTTATTTTTAAAAGCCAGAAGTCCCAATTCATACAAATATAGGGATGGTAACGGTAGAAAACCTAATTGCCTAAACAGAGGGCGGCATGGAGTTCTAGATGGAACGTTCATTATGCATCGTACTATACGCTTCTGAGCAATAAATAATCTCTGCGCTCTAGTAGAAGAACCCCATAGTATCAACCCATACCTCAATCTACTGTTAACGTACGCATAGTAGATAATTTTAAGTACTTCGATGCTCACATAGTTTCTTAGATAATAAATAGTGTAATACGCGGAATTAAGTTTAGCTATTACAGCATCAATGTGACACGACCATGTAAGACAACTGTCAATTACCATACCCAAAAATCTAATGTTGTGTACGATCTCAATGGGATCGTTATCAATGCTTATATGAAAGTCATCTGGTAGATCAATTTTAAAAGGTAGCAATGCAGTTTTGCTGGTGTTTAGTACTAGTGAATTTGCTTGGCACCAAGCGTTAAAGTTGCTACTGATTCGATTACCGTTAGTACTTAATGTACTTAGGGCATTACCGTTCAAAATACAGGATGTATCATCTGCAAACAGGACATAGGAATAAGGAAAATATGTACATAACTCAGAAAAGATATCTCTGGAACAATTGTTTTAGAGACTTTAGTTGCTTAAAAAAATTAATAAGCAAATTGTTGTCAAGAAAGTTACAAAACCAGATCATGCAGGATTCGTCTTCATTTTATATAAACAATAAAAAACAGTAACTTACATATTTAGTTCAGAACCATGAAATCCACGAAATAAATGCATTTTCTGTATGCACTGCACTATGCACTTAATTTATTACAAACATACACACGAAATGGAGCAGTGAATGGCAACTAACTAGGATATAAAATAACTGAGTGCATTATCAAACAAATCTTTACACATCCCTTCTCAATACCATTCAAAATAAAAAAAGTTTAATGTTTTTCAGGTGTAGGTGTTTGAATAGATTTTAAACTGCTAACGCTAGAAACGATAAAACGATAAATACGGAAAAACGCTGCCGAGTTTTTGTATGGTTTTTTAAACACGGTTGGTTTGTTATTGATGTGTTCGTATACCTTAAATTGTGAAATAAACTCGAACTTGCATTTTCAATATATAAATATTTTAAAATCAAGTTGAAGATTGAAATTGTTAGGTAGATATTAATAATTATTTTCCTATACAATTTCTTTCTTCGGAGAAACTTTTCCGCTCAATATACTTTGTTTTTCTTCCGCCAGCCATATCGATTTTTTTTTT
>SMLS01061335.1:0-42020 GCA_004785975.1 Popillia japonica
TCGGTATGTGTATTAACTGTAATGTCATAAGTATTTCACATGAATCCTATGTAAATACGTTTTTCACGTACATTTTCCTTTCATTTAATGCATACTACATACCATACCATACCTTAAGGTGAAGTACTGGGGTTACCATATGGTAACACTTATTATTTCCTTTAGTTTAAAAACATATACGTTAGTAGTCTTATATTTGTAATAAAGCACGTTATTTTTAAAGATAAACATTGAGTTTTGTTGGAAATTATAAAAATAAAAAACTCCGTCCTTAAAGGGTTAATATACTGTATATATATTACTACAGTACTAAATTCAAGCTAATATTATGCATATAGTTGTGGACAACATTAGTAATGTTTGTGATATTACGTTAATTCTATAGATATGGTATGCCGACCGTAGAACAGCATGGTTCTAAACAGTTGATATAGCATTCGGCTTTAGATTCGAAGGTCTAGGAACTTTTAAGTGCACTTGCTCGTCTTGAAGCTTTTACCTAACTAGCTAGATTGGAGAAAAAAATGTGCGCAATTTTACATTTATAAAATTGCAGAACAGTTTGGCTTACTGGCATTCAGATTGGCGTCATTCTAATTCGCTTCTCTCTCAATAAACAAAACATTTTAGCAATTTAATAAATAATGTATAATTAATGATAGTTTTGTGACACAAATAACTGCATTGTTCAAATAACAAGCTGGAACTAGAAATATGCAAGTTTATTACTTATGCATAATAATAAATTGCTAAATTTACTGAAAGAGAAAATACTTGCGCAATTGATCCTTAAAAAGAGAAATTGAGAATATATATGGAAATCAGAGCGCAGTTATATAATTATGATCGCAGAAAGTTCCTATGGCACGAAACAACAACAAAAGATGGTCTCTATATGAATTCTGTATCTAGTAGATGATAAAATTTCGAATAGAAAACTTTAACTGTTAATAAATATTCTTAGCAGTTCATCAACATCTGTATATGGATCTGCATTTTATTATTTTCTCAGCTTGACGTGATTTCACTTATATGACAATTAAAAGAGATAGTGGTTCAAATAATTTTATTTCAAAATACAGATATCTATTTATATATAGATTATTCCATGTGAGTAGTTCGGTAAAAGTTTCTATGTTCATTGACTTATGTTTGTAAATTCGATACCATTGTCTTGGATTTCGGCTGTTACAATGAAATAATTTAATCAAAATATTACTTTCTCCAACTATGACTTTTCCTCATAACACTCCGTATAGCTAAATATTGCTGTTTTTGAGTTATTTAAGATTTCTTTGTTTTTCAAGTAACTGGTATTCCATCAATAAAAAAATAATGCCTCAATCAATGCTGTAACCAGAAACTTCAAATTTGCTATGGATGTAAATGAATTCTGTAAAGTGGCAGCATACTCCTTACATACAAGGTTTTTAGACAAAAACTGAAAATAGAGAGGACATGGAAACTTTATAAATACACTGAACGTCAGTACAATAACTATAATACTTTTATAATGTACTTCCTTTCCAGTTTCAAATTATTACGGTTATCATCAACATAAGTATAACTTCACTTCTATAAACATAGAAATGTTCGAGAATTATTTTTGAATTTAAATTTGGGGCGATATTAGAGGATAGTGGAGGAGTGGCAACTCGAAATTTTCTTTAACTTTAACAATATTTTCGCAATACCATACGTTACCTATAAAGTTTGTATATACATATTTTAATTCCTTTAACTCGTATTTTTCTAACTTGAATTTTCCTCTAACTAGAAAGAGATCATTCGAAATTTTGGACATAGCATTTATCTAACTCGAAGTTTTATGGATAAGTTTCATGAAACTTTTATCTTTGACGAAGGAAGACCGAAAGATCGACAGAAATGCAGCAGCGAACGAAAAACAAAACAGAAAATCTGAATAGCTATTTTCGTGAGAAAGTTTCTCTGTGTAAATATTTGGAATTATTCTTCATGGAAACCAAGAAGCAGATTACTATTCAACTGACGTCACGTAAACTTAGCAATTTCATTTTATCGACGGAACACAAACAACAACACACCAACGAAGACGAGTTTTATGGTGACATAATCAACTTTCAAAGAATAAATTACTGGTCGGAGGGAAAAGCCCGAGCCAGTTCTAGAACACAAGATACTGCAGTGAGCAAGGAAAAGATATCAAGATGATAATTGTAGCAGTGTAAATTTCTGATTAGCAGCTCTTACTGATACTGCGTTTCCTATATGTAGTGTAAAACAAAAATATGTTGATAGTCATGTACGTTGTTGCTATGAGAAAATGAGGTATTAATGGTTCTGAGTTGCAAATACTAGATTTATTAAAATACAATATATTAATAAATGACCATATTGCCGCATCTATAAAATTTCATGTAGTGCCAAACGAAGTCATGTCTTATCCTGTAATTTTGAGTCGAAACTTCATTACTTTAAATTATATAAAATTACTTTTGGTAAAACAGTTGAAATCGAAAAAAGTAATATTTCCAACAAAATCAATGAAATTATGGCAATTGATATTGTAGATGTATCAGACAACCTTTCTTACAATTTAAAGGTGAACAAACAAACTAACTCTCAAGACAGACAAAATTTGACAGAATTATTTTTAAACAATAGGGGGTTAATACTATTAATCCTTCTAAGCCCGCTTTGAATTATAAATCTCAAATATCCTTTCTCCCAAACCACACACCTTTCAATTTTCGACTAAGCCGATTATCACATTATCAGAAAAGAGAAATAAGCAGGATTATTGATGATGTTTAGGAACGAGGTGTAATAGAGTCAGCATTGTCAGCAATTCAGAATACAGTAGCCTATAGTTTTAGTGCTTAAGAAAGATCGTAACTTTAGAACAGTCCTGCAATTTTTATGCGATTTATTAATCTTATTTTCAAAGACCTAATAGACGAAGGTAAAATTGAATATACATATATCGATGAAGATGGATACTTTTCAGATATTGAAATTGAGGTTGTTAGAAGAAGCTGTACTGTGTATATATTGAGCTAAAACAAAACAAAACTTCACTGCGATGCCAGTTCACGTGGTTATAGCTCTATATGCACCGCCAGAAGGATGGTAAATGCACACCATCCTTCATTTCAGTAAAAGGCATAATTCGTATGAATTGGAATGTCTTTACATTAGTAACTCTTTGATACGATTTTATGTATACTTACATGGCATCCACTTCAAAATTATAACTGACTGCGACAATTTCCGACTAACATTGACTAAAAAGGATGTTGTACCACGAGTAATGCGCTGGGTATTATAGTTAGAAGATTTTAATTACATTTTAGAGCATCGTCTAGGTAGTAAGGTACACGTGAATGTATTAAGCCGTGCTCATATTATGATACTAGAAGAATATATGTACTTTGAACAGGTGTTAGGACCGAAACAAGGAAAGGATGAAAGAATCAACAGGATAAAACAGGAACTACTAACTAGAGAACTTCAATTTTTAGGAATTATGGAAAGGATTGGTGTATAGGCACGATAAACAGAAACTCTTTTTTATGTAGGTACCTGATTGAAAATGTGATACGATGACCTCATGAAAGACAAGGGACATTTAGCCACGGACAAAGTAGTTGAGTACATTACACAAACTTAGGTATTCGATTCCAAACATGAAGGATAGAGTAAAGACATATACACGGTGATTCCCAATATATGCGACAAATTTTAGGAGCTGATTCCTGGGATTATTATTATTATTATTATCATAAATATTCATAAGAACATATATCCAAAACCGTTAGTTCTAATGTTATATAATGTTTACTAGCAAGTTAACATAATTAGTGTTTTTATTATAAATTATCAAAACAATTAATGAAACAAAATTAACTTACACTAACAGTTGAAAATTACCGCTCCCAATTGCAGTACAAGATTCTATCCGTCATATTTATTGGCGAGTCCATTCTAAAATACCAGGGGTATTTCGAATTGTGTGAAAAGCTGCGATCATACGATTTCTCAGTTCATCGACATTTTCAATGGGAGTCGTATAAACTAGTGGCCTCTGCGTCCTATACCTCGATATACCTCGCCATTTAACCATTTAAAAAATGTGGACCTATCAAGTAATCTCTAACAATTTCGGCCCAGACATTGACAGAGAATTGATGTTGATGAGGGGCATTGACTATTTCATTTTCATATTCTTCGGCCCATATGTGATTATTATGAAAATTAATAATCGCGTTTCTAGAGAGAGTAGCCTCGTCGGCGAAGAATATTTGAGCCAAATAGTCAGGATTTTGTGTTGCATCCATTGGCAAAAAGCCACTCTATGTGGAAAATCTGCTGGCAAAAGTGCCTCCACCCGTTTAATGTGATATGGATACAACAGTTGATTTTTCAATATTCCCCAAACAGTGGCCTGATTAATGTTTAAAGCAAACGCAATTTTTCTGGCTGTCATGCACACATTTAATGCCATCATGATAGATTAAAATTTACGGTCGAAAAAGAAAATTCTATAAATTTTTTAAATGTTAAGATAATACATAATAACACGAACATAAAAACAAATTGGTACATAAAAGACACTCGTAGCAACAGACACACAAACTACTTTTCAAACACTTCGGTAAATTAAAAAAAGCGTTATTAATAGTTTAGTTAACCAGACTATTAAATTAGCACATCCTGATTTTAGGAAAGAGAATTTCAGCAAAAATAGTTATCCAAAAGAATTTTACGCAAAATTAATAAAAAACGAATACATAAAATATATCACACAATTCCATATATCAACGACTTAAGTGACAAAATGAAATAGGAATTTAAAAACTCAGATATAAACATTACATTTATACCAAACAATAACAAACAGTAATTTACAAATTTAAAAACAAAGATTTAAAAAGATAATCAAAGTAATGTCGTATATAAATTGGAATGTTACGTAGGTTACACTGGAGAATACTTAAAAAAATGACTCTATAATCATCAATATACTGTAACGAATAACATAACCGCGGAAACTGCTTTGTCTAAGCATTCTAAAAAATTACGACATAAATTTGATTTTGAAAATTTTAAGATTGTAAAAATAGAAAATACATACTTATAAAAAGAGATGAATATATGAAATGTCATACATTAAAAAAGAAAATAACGCGGTCAATTTTAGAACAGATATTGACAATTTAAGTAATATTTATAATAATTTAATCACCTAATCACGCCTGAATTTTATCAAATTAATCTCTTGAGTAGGTTTTCTTGCCATGTTTTTATGAATTATTAGATCTTGACAAAAAATACATTGATATAAGGATCATTATTCTGATGATTATAAAGTTACATTTCAAAGAATATCTTCAACTGTCCACGATATTGTAAACATAATCCTATATAGCACTGAATTGCTTTCTCTATAGATAATTTTGTTGATCGGCATGGCTAGTTGTGTCAATTCTATTCCACTAAGGAAGTTGTAACGAAAACCTAGTAATTTGTAAACGTTCTGGAATGAAGTGATCTTTAATTGAATTAATAGTATTATAATTGATGTAGAAGTGGAAAAAAGTATCAGGAAAATTAGACTGTAATTGTAAATCCTGGTAGTCGTAGTTCAGTCAATTATTATTAAACATTCAATAACTTCAAAACCAACCCGTTTTGAACATACTTATGTATACTCTTATGAACTTTTATGATCAACATAACTGCAGGAATCAGCTCTTAAAGTTTGTCGCATATATTTAGAATCGCCCTGTATAGGACATTGCCTGAAGTGTATAATGTATACACTTCCCCGAAGTATGGTAAAAAGGAAAGACTTTTGCATAACATCGACAAAACTAATATACCATTTGATACCGTATATGTTGACCATTTAGGGCCGTTAGAAAAATCGAAGCAATTTTATCGAGATATTTTGGTTGTCATTGGCGGGTATATTATTTTTTTTAATTATTCCCATGCAAATCAACGACTAGTAATGAAACCACTAACGAATTATTGCACAGTGTATAATAGATCGAGACGGTTAATATCAGATGGAGTGTCATGTTTTACCTGCGGAAAACTCGGTAGATTTACAGACAAAGACGATATAAAACAAATGTTAATCACAACGGGTGTCCGCGAGCGAACGGACAGGTCGAACTGCATAGTAAGTAGAACACTAGTATCAATGTTAACAAATCTATGTAGTTCTACAAATAATTGGGATAAAGCATTGCACGAAGCCGAATCTGCTATGAATTGCTGCTGCTGAAAGTCGGTGATAGAATAAGAGAAATCTTTAAAGAAAACGTGAGCGACGTTCAGAAGATTAGAAATGAAGTTACAGAGAATACGATAGAAAGATACAACAAATGTAAAATCAATTATGACAAAAGGCATTGCGTCGCAGAAATGACTGTTTATAAGGACGGTGACTATGTAATGACAGAGAATACTGATAATACCATAGAAATAAACAAGAAAATCTTGCCGAAGTACAAAGGTCTATATGTCCTGAAGAATATCTTACCCAATGACAGATATGTCTTGGAAGACCCACCGGATTTTCAAATTATGTACTCAAATGACATTCAATAGACTCACAGATGCAGCTAGTATGACGCCTTGGAATAATTTCTAACTTTATCAATTATTCTTCCCACTCCCGATTTTACTTATGTATGTTAACATTTTGGTATCTCTTCCGAGAGTATTGGAGATTAACTGCAGTACATACACTCCTGATGTTCACGGTACTGCAGTCATCTATAAACGAAGCATCGACGATTTGTAATATACGAGTTAGTTTTTGTTTGTTGGGTTGTCAAGTGTATGAAGTGGTGAAATAGTTGGTTTTATTTAATAAAACGCGTAACACGTTTACATGTATGTGATTATGCTTATGTATTTACAGTTGTACCGCCTGATCGCCTGCGAGCGGTCGATACCTAACCTGTGTACGCTATATTCTACTGTATTGTATTGGTAAAAATAGTTTGCTGCATCTAAGTTCAGCGATACATTAGATTTCCTATCGAGCGGGCGATCTACCTAACTAATAACTACCTCCAGTTATTTCCACAGAATTCGCACCGTAAAATTGTTTTACCGTAAACAGTTTCTGCTCCGGCGTATATTTCATTTTTAAAACGACCGTTACCTCTCAGAACGTGTTTTTTATTATACCTGCATCATAATGTTGGTATCTCGAACGCATTTGCGTGCGAAAATAGTATATTATGACACTAGTGCATAATCAAGCTTTTAAAGCACGAGTAACGAGTTTAAAGCCACGACGCGAAGCGCAGTGGCTTTAACGTTACGATAAAGGCCCGATTATGCACGCTTATGGGTGTGTTTTGATTGGTTTATGATGCATGCATACTAAAAAGGGCCATTAAAGCACGGCGTGTTTTAAAGTCCCCTAGGCAACAACATATCTATCTATATGTTGTTGCCCCGCAATGTCCGTATAATTATAAGGTTACCTCGTAACTTTTCTAACCAATCCAAAGGAAGGGCGCGAACGCGTCATCATGTATGCTCTTTTTAAAAAGTATAAATAGTGCATATTATATGTAATAAACGGTTTGTGGTTTTGAAGCTAGTACATTTAATGTTGGAATTGCTAATAATAAGATGAAGTAGTTCCAGTGATATATTCTCACAAAATTCATTTTTGTAAATAGAATTAAAATCATTGCGCAACACTAATAACAACATATGCTTTGACAAATGTCAATAAGAAGATGATATTTGTAGAAATAAGAAGACCTACCATTTTGTTTTTCAAATTTCGTGGTAATCGATTTAAAGTTTGCTTCTTTTGCAATCTTCGGTTTGAAAATGTTTACTGCTCCTTTTATATTCAGTTGAAAATTCCTTTATCCTTTGACATTTTGCAATCGATGGATTTCTAATGTATATATGTATATTATAAGGAAATTTATGAAATGCTATTTGTTCTCCTTCTCTTTTCGCTTTTAATGTATTACTTTTACCAGCTATATTGGAAATAGTTCCTAGCACTTTTACCTGAGTAGGTATTAGAGTATTTAAAGGCAATTTGTGTTGACATATCTATTTTGACATAAGTATATGCACTACTTAACTTTTTAAAAAGAGCATACATGATGACGCCCTTTTTTTGATTGGTTAAAAAGTGACGAGGTAACCTTCCAATATACGCACCTTGCCACAATAGCGCCACAATAGCATCAATGTTTCGTCCACAGTGTGGTAATTCTTCTTTGTCGTCCAAGGTAATAATTTCTCATATTCTTTATAATATGCAATTTTTTATTTTTGCGGCTTACTCAGCTAATCGTTCAACTTCCTAAGAAATCTCTCCACTCATATTGGCCATTCTAAATTCACAACATTTGACATTAAATGTCACAGCAATCACATAGCAACTAACCAACAATAATTTCTAACCGTTGCTATGTTCATTATTAAAACTTAGAACCACACCCTACTTTGTAAAATGCAGCAATTCTTCTATTCTTTTTGTTATTTTCGCATTGTAGTGCAGGTATATTAAAAAATAGCGTATAATACGCGTGTATAAGTGCCTTTAAAGCACTTGCGCCATTTAAAAGCACTCCGCTTCGGGTCGCGCTTTTAAACATGTCGCGCGTGTTTTAAAGGCTTACTTATACACTTGTATTATAATATACTATTATTGAAAAATGTGTGAAGGAGTGAGCTAGGACGTATGAATTCAACTGAAATGCGGATGCTAGTATGGGACAACAACTGTTTGTCTATCACACTCATATAGTTTGCATAGATAGACTTGAATTTTTTGCCCGCGATCGTCCGCTCGATACGCCAATATAGTACATATTTTGAACGTAAGTTGCGGTGCACATCATCAATAGCGTTTGCGCTATGTCGCCGAACTGATCATTGTCAAATGTTGTATCTCATGCTATCTCATAAATGTCAGACCGGTATTTGTGAGAATTTGTCAACACTGCTCTGGTTACTTTCAATACTGACAACTATTCAGTGCACTAATTCGCATATTAGAGTGAGCGTTATTTGATACTTCATGTTCTTTATGTGTGTCATTCCGAAAATTCAATTGATATCGTGCACGGCAACGTAGGATACTATACAATTGTACAGTAGAATATAGCGTACACAGCTTAGGTATCGACTGCTAGCAGGCGATATATGTTATGCTTATGTATTTACACTTATGTATTAATGGGTGCTTATGTATTTATGTACTGTGAGGTTATGAAGCTCGATCTGGTTTTTACGCAATATGTGTTGTGGGTTTATGTAAAGATCGAGGGCGATCTAAACGTCAGAATAGCGGAGTTGTTACAGAATTACTTTAGAATTTAAATTTGGCAAGATATTAGGGGATAGTGGGAAGTGGCATTATAATTATTATATTTATGACGTCGGTATGACTATCACGTTAGCACGTTTCTCTTGTATGATGTATGTATTTTTATGTGTCTTCTGTTTTTTTTACAAGGGGAGTAAATTGAAAATGGCCCCCAAAATATAGTCTTACGATTGATTTGTCGCCGATCATATTTACAGTGCCAAACTTTGGTATTTTAGCGACGCCATATTGTAAACACTTAATTTGAAGTAAGTTTGAGTAGTAATTATTTAAGTGTTTTATATAATACAGAGTATGTATTTACAGATATTTAAAACGTAATCGCAAAAGTTTACTTCTTGAACTTGGTGACATTGTTTTGTTGAGAAGAAAATATTTATCTTCAATATCAAAATATAGAAATGAGCAACACCCAATCTATTATTTAGGCTGGATGAAGGACACACAAGAGCAAAACTGTAGGTAGGTGTGATTGTTACAGCATGCGGATAAGCATTTATAGATAGTGTAACTACCTGTCTCAAAAATCCTACTTCTAAAGAAAGACGCTTAATTATTTCACATTTTTGTTCTAAAAACGGTTTTGTTGACGATGGGTTACTACTACTTGAAGGAACAGTCGATTGCAACGATGGAATGGACGCAAATATTTTTGAGGAGTGCTTCAAGAATACAACATTACAATGTATGTATACGCAGTCGACGAAATGGTAAAACAGAGTAATAAAATTATACTTAGATTACCACCTTACCGTTTTGAAGTAAATGTTATTTAATTAGTTTGGACAAGATAATAGAAAATGAAGTAGCCGCAAAAAATAAAAGCTTCAAATTAGCTCAAGCGAAAGATCTTTTGTTAACCGCTATTACAAATGTAACCTCAGCAACGTGGACAAAAGGTGTAGAACATGTAATTAAAGAAGAAGACAAAATGTATAAGTTAGATGGTTTGATAGATGATGCGGAGGAGCCATTTATTATTTCGGTTGGAAGTAACTATTTAATAAATATACAGGGTTTTTTCCGATGTTTAGCATGGGGATCTTGGAAACTACAACAGATGCAGATTCGGTTAAATGGGGAAAGAATTGCAGTTTTACGAGATCTATTTAATTAGCTTGTTGTTTTTTCGAAAAAGTGCATGGCTTACTAGATATTTCGCGGAAATGATTTTTTTGTTATTTCGTTCGGTGCCTGTGATTCTGTTATTATTCACTTCAGAAGAAATGTGTAAAGGAAAAAGTTGTAGGAAATTAAATGTTTAATAATACAGTTTAATCTATTTCTTTCTTTTAGTTATATTTTTTGAGTTATGACACAAACTTATGTTTTTTCTAATACAAACCATAGTAGGCCATGACTTTATAAAAAAGGATTTTCTCAAAGATTCTAATGATGTGCTACTTGATCTAGTTATTTTTATAAATAAATAAATTATTACCATTTTTCATTTAAATTGACGAACTGTCACAGTTAGTAAGCTATGGAAATATTTGCTAGATGAACTTCACGCTAATTAAAAAACTTGAAATTAGTTATCACAATTTTCATTTTTATTTCGAAATTATATATATATATATTAGGTTGTACGTTCCTCTCGGAACTGGAACCGCTCAAGAGAGCTCTTCAGACCCCAATCGTTTTTAAAGCGGTGGGTCACTCCGCTTCTCATTTTCTTCGTACTTTCTATCTATAGGCTGCTATGATTCTTTGCTTCATCCGCGACTTTTTTCCATTCTTTTCTGTCCTTCATCTTGTCTCTCCATCCGGCTACGCCCATCTTTTGTAAATCACTCAGTACTTGATCTTCCCATCTGGTTTTTGGTCTTCCTCTGGGCCTGGAATCTTTCGGTTTCCAATTCATTATCCTTCTTATTATTGTCTCTTTGTTTTATCTATTTATATGTCCATACCATCTTATTCGTTTTGATTTTATTATTCTTACTATATCTTCTCCGTCTAGAAGTTTCACTATCTCGAAGTTCATCAGTCTTCTATACTGTTCGTCGCCTTCTTTCTTAGGGCCGAATATTTTTCTAATTATTTTTCGCTCAAACACTTTTAACTGTTCTTCTTCCTTATTCGTTAAACACATTGCTTCAGCTGCATAAACTACCACAGGTCTTATTGCAGTTTTATATAGCCTTAATTTCGTCGTCTTGCTTATAATTTTGCTTTTCATGATGTCCCTATATTTGTAATACGCGTTGTAACCAGACTGAATTCTTTGCATAATTTCCATACGTCTGTCATTTCTATTGTTTATCATGATTCCGAGGTATTTGAAAGCTTTCACTTCTTCATATTCTTGTTCTCCTATTTTGATCTTTAGATGTCTCTTCTCTGTTTGTCCTGCTTATTTTCATGTATTTTGTTTTCTGCTGGTTAACCTCTAGTCCTCTTTTTCTTGCTTCATACAATAGCTTTGTTGTCGTTTTTTCTAGACTTTTCCTATTCCTCGATATGATCGCGATGTCATCTGCGTATGCTATTATTTGAACAGATTTTGATATTATATTTCCCGTTGCCTTGCTTCCTTTTATTGCTCCTTCCATAGCAATATTGAACAATGTCGCTGATTGTCCATCCCCTTGTCTCACACCTTTTGTTACTTCTAATGTCTCTGTTATCCCTTCATGTGTCAGTACTGCTGCCTTTGATCCTTCTATCGTCATTTTGATCAGTCTTATTAGTTTTTCAGGTATTCCTTGTGTTCTTGCGTCTTTTACTATCATGCTTCTCTTCAAACTATCAAAGGCTTCCCTGAAGTCTATAAATATTATATGCAACTCGATGTCATTTTCGTAGCATTTTTCAATCACTTGTGTTAATACATGTATAGCATCTATTGTTGACTTTTCTTTTCTAATTCCATTCTGATGTTCTCCTAATAAGCTTTCTGAATATGGTTTCAATCTTTTTAAAATTAGCGTTGTTAATATTTTGTACGCAGTGGTCAGCAACGTTATTCGTCGATAGTTTTGACAGTTTGTTAGGTCTCCTTTCTTTGGAATGGGCGCTATATATCCTATTTTCCATTCTGCAGGCATCAATTCTTTTCTCCATATTTGCAACATCAGTTCGTATAATTTTCTCATCTCATCTCCAGCGTTTTTTTATCATTTCGTTACATATCATCAGGCCCTGAGGCTTTTCCATTCTTTAAATCTTTCATTTCTTCGTCAAATTCATTTTTTGAAGGCTCTTCTATTTCTTCATCTCTTACGTTTTCTTCTAATGTTTCTTCATTAGCATCTTCATCACATATTTTAGATGTGTTTTTTATATATTCTTCCCACTCTTTCTTGTCTATGTTGGCTGTTATATTCTTTTTCTTCTTTTCCTTTCTTATACGTTGATAGAGCTTACTATTATTCTTATTATCTGCTTCTATTTCTTCCATTATTTCTTCTGTCCATTTTTGTTTCTTGATTTTCATTAGTTTTGTACCTTCCTTCCTTATTTTGCTATATATTTTGTAGTCTTCTAGTTTTTTTAGTTTTTAGCCATTTTATTCTTGCTGTCCTTTTTGTTTCAATTACTGCTTCACATTCTCTGTCAAACCAATCGTTTTTAATTTCCTTCCTTTTTCTTCCCAAAACTCTTTCAGATACTTTCATTACCGTATTTCTCAGTTTACCCCATTCCTCTTCTATGTCTTCATGTCTATTCTGTTCTTCTAACACTTGTTCAATTTGTTTCTGGTATTTTATTAAACTTTCTTCTCTTTTTAAATTGTCTATATTCCATTTCTTGCTAGTTATTTTCGTATTTCTATCATTTGTAACCCTTAATTTTATTTTTGCAATTACTAGGAGATGATCCGTATCTATACTTGTACCTCTAAATGATCTGACATCTTGAATCATCTTTTCTCTTTTTCTTGTAATTAATACATGACAATTTGGTTGCCGCTTAATTGTCCTGGAAAAGTCCACGTTATTTTATGCTCCCTTTTGTGTTTGAACTTAGTACTTGCTATTGTTAAGTCCATTTCTGTTGCCAGATTGCATAATCTCGCTCCGTTATCGGATGTTATCTCATGTACTGTTTCCTTTCCAGCTACATTCTTCCAGTATTCCTCTTGTCCTATTTTTCCATTAAAATCGCCTGCTATTATTATTGTGTCGTGTTTTGATATTCTTTCACACTGTTCTTCTAATGCTTCGTAAAATATATCTTTTTCTTCTACAGATGCCCCTTCTGTCGGTGCGTACGCGTTTATTATTGATATATTTGCTATTTCATTTCTAATTCTAATGATTCTACCATTTATTCTATTAAACTGCATAATTTTGTCTCTGAAGCTTTTGTCCAGCATAAGCGCTGTGCCATGACTTCCTTGCTTTTCTTCTCCTGCGTATAATATGGAGTATTTTTCTTTGTCTATTCTTCCTTCTCCTCCCCATCTTACTTCTTGCAGCGCTAGTATTCCTAGTTTATATTTTTCCAATTCCTTCCCTACCTCTTCCATTTTTCCCGTTTCGAGTAGTGTTCTTATATTCCAAGTTCCAAATCGTACATTATATCTCATATTTCTTTTCTTCTTGTTATTTTCCGTTGTCTTTTTATTCATTGTCCTTATTTCTGCTGCGTTCGTTACCTTTTGTGATCCGTCTTTCATTACTTTAACTAGTTTTTTGGCCTTCCATTAGTTTCATTTTTTGTCAGTTCTTGCTTTGTCCCTTTCAACTCTTGCAACTCCCCTTAACTTTTTCTGTATTTTTTCAATTCTGCTTGTTTAAATCTCTGACAGTCTACGTTGTTTCTTATCTTCTCTGTGCCCTCCCCTTTATTTACCACATTGTTCCTTCTTTCCCTCTTCTGCAAGCTCCATAGTTCATCCTGGAGTTTTTCTATCTTCTCTCCCATTACCTTTTTTTCTTGTTTCCATTCAAAATCTAGTGTAAAATATTTTCATAAGAATGTCATTCTATTTTCCGTTCGATTTATTACAAAAGTAGAAATAAAATGTATGTAATTATCGGAGAATTTGTTACAAAACAAACTATTTCTAAAATGTAGTAGTTATGTATTTCTTGCAGCTTTTTGCCGTGGGGTACAATAAAATGTTCACCTTGGAAATATCTGATGATAAAATCATAATGCTTTTCTGTAAAGGTAATCTACCCGTTGGCGAGTTTAACTAAAAGTGAATAATAATCTGCCACAATATGAGCTTCCGACATTAGTTCTATAACTCATAAAAAAGCGATAGCTAATAGTTGCTAATAAAATTAAAAACCTTGGGCAAAAAATAAAAGCCGGGGAATACAGCTCGTCACATAATAACAAATATCATGTGACAGCCTATACAACTGTAAAAAAAATATGGCCTCCGCCTTGGCGGCATCGGAGTTTGGACAAATTCCTTCTCCAGGTGAACGGGACCATTATGTTGCTACGGTTGCCCTTAGCAAAGTACATAGGATTGGGGGCAGCAGTTCCAGGCCCTGTTGTAGGAGTGCCGGGAATATGCCGTCTGTACCAGCCGATTTGAAGGGTTTGAACGAGTCGATAGCCCACCGGATTTTGGAAGCTAGAATTAGTTTCCGTGTTAGATTGCAGTCGTCTTTCCGTGCTCTGAGACTGGGTATCTGAGTTAGACTCTGTCGCTCACACTCCCCAGATTTGCTATTCATCTTTGACAAATATAGGATATAAAGAAAATCCCTTAAACACGGGTAAACAGATAAACGTATTTAAACTAAAAAACCTGGAGTCAGCCGACAACGTTACGAATTAAAATAATACACAACAATCAATCAACTAAATGCGGTCTTTTATCTTCTGGCTGACCCTGTGCTGTATGAAAATTCAATAATGATATTACCTAGAAATCTAAATAGATTCATCGGATTTGACTAATATGGGTACGGTTTTCTAAGCAGTAATATAATATATGTAATAAAATTGAGATGGATATTTTTAATCGGCTCTCTTTTTAGGCAGTAGAGATCGGGCCTATTAATCAAATATTTCTTGTACATTACCATAGACTGAAATATAGAGACTATGCTTCCGTGGAAATTATCGTTTAACAAATAGTTGTATGTTGTAATTTAAAAAAATAAAAGCCTATAATATCCTAAGTATCTAACAAAAAACAAGAATTGACGTGTAAAAGAAGCTCATAATGCGGAAACATAAATATGAAAATATCACAGTTAAAGATCCCTTTAACATATAAAAATCGTATTTCAGAGAATATCTTTGAATATCTATTGAAAACAGTCGAGTCCTCTGGACCAATATATGTTAATTAACTTTTTGGAACAATTATAGTTAATTAAGCTGTACTAAGACATTTTAGTTGTAACAAAGTATTTTTTATTGCGGAATTATTTCGTAGTTGGCACACAATAAATTTCAACTATCATGTTTCAGGATAACTCGTAGTTGCACAATGAGTAAACACACTATAGAACACCTGGAATGCTTTGCGTTTTCGCAGCTTTGCTATAATGTTAGTGATGATAATGCTTCCATAACTCCAACTCACATTTAATGGTTTAGAGAAAAGTTCATGAAACGTTTACTCGAATAAAGCACGTAAAATGTTGCAAAAGCAAGGTGTGAAGCTGTCCATTATTTAGAAGGTTTACCGCTATCAGAAAATAAGGTACGCCCTGTCAAACCATGTCGCATATGCATGCAGAAGAAACGACGTAGTAAATATGTAGATTTCAAAATCTTTAATTAACCGGAATAATCGTAAGGCGAATACACAAATCCTAAGTTTTCTAAAAAGGTCTCTAGTTAGAATTGGCGACCAATTTTGTAAATTTAAATATACCTTTGTATATTTTTGGTTCTCTGTTGGATGCAATATTCGTTGCTTGACCTGATTTGCGGTCAAGATATTTTTTTGCATTATTCGTCGTATATTTAATATCTGAGTACAGCTAAGAAAATTTCAATTTCACTTCTTCGCGTAGTCTTCTAATATTATTACTATATACATACATATACAATGAAATTGAAATCATAACAGTAGCTGTTAAATTATCAATCCTCTCTTTCAATAATTCAGACAATGACCATACTACTTTGCAAGATAGTCTGCTCTGAGTCTAGGAAGTAACAATTTAGTACTTTCATTATTTATTTAATAGTCACCTACTACAGATTCTAAACTAACAAACTAGTTTATTTGAATTTTTGTGAAGGTGTAATGAACCAAAAATAATACGAGCATGTATTGAAAAAGATAATTAATTAATAGGTACTATATGTATGTATATCAAGTAATTTATTTGCTCATTTATTGATAGTATGTCGAAAAGATTAAAGCTTGTTATCAGAGCAAATGGTGACATAAAAAGTACTAATGAAATAGTTGTAGTTACTATCTTTCTACAGATTCAAATAAATCTGTATCCTTAAACTTCTGATTTGTGTTGTAGTTTCGTTGAAATGACTATTTTAACAAGTGAATCTTCTAAATTTGCCATGGACTGTGTGTTGAATTACGTACACTATCTCCATATCTATTCGCATTGGATGATAATCTTTAAAAATACCTAGAAAATCGTATGAATCGAAGGCATGTGAATATATCAGAGAAATATTAAAAACTTTGAACAACCAATTAAACTAAAATCTAATTTAGAAAATACGATGAGCAAAAAGCAAATTATTGTTAAGAAATAATTTGATAATTTTTTTTGTTGTAGGTACATTTATTATTGCTTTTATAATAAACCTGGTTCATATTTGCTGTTTTACATCTACTTTAGTTTTTGTTGGCACATTTTTTATCTTGATATTTATGATACACTCAACTATTAATTATATTAAAAGAGAGAGAGAGAGATTGAGAGACGTCGGCAGTGTAAGACGTGCTACAGTCCGCTCTACAAACTGTCGCATTTTGTCGGTTTCTGTTGGTGTTTTAATTCGGCACTACTATAGTGTCTATTAACACCAAATATTATAACGCCGCCGTTAACTCGCGAGCAAATTACGGACTTAAAAGTATTGTTTCAAGAATGTTTAACAGACATTGTGCAAAACGATGCATTTATTCAAAAAGTCACGGCAGCCATCGCAAAAACTATCGACCAAAAAATCGATTTGGCTGTAAAAACCTACTGTGCGAAATGAGAGATGTTGGAAAAGAAAAAGAAAATGTTATATTCGGTAAAAAAGATGAAAATCTAGAAGAAAAAGTTATCAGCCTCTGCAAGAAGAAATTAAATGTCCGTCTTGTAACATGGATGGAATTCATCGCATAGGCCCAAATAAACCTAATCGCAACAATGGACGCAACATACTTCTTAAGTTCTCGAGTTGTAAGAATAAGTTGATTCTTTTGAATAACCGACATAAACTATAAAAAAATATATAAAAAAAAATGCCGTTACAATGCGAACAGTAAGTGTAATGACAAACAACTCATCAAAAAACAAAGATACAGACTACATGTACACACAAGCAGACAAAGTTAATTCTTTGGTAATTTTAGATAAACAAAATTACGTCGATCGGTAGAGAAGTTGTTAAAATCCGGTCCTTACACTACATTATTGAAACACAGTAATAATCACAAATTAGACATGTTGGAAACAATAGACATGAAAAAATACGAAGACCGATTGATAAATAACGACCTGTCACTCCCATATCATCACTCCACCTTGTTAGATGTCTTCGACAATTAGTTTATGATCTATTGGGTGGGTTTTTAAAAACTTGCATATGCCCACTCAGCATACATAACATTCGGACTCCACACAGACAGGGTATGTTTATAAATTACAAATGTAAAAATTGTGTTAGTCTTCTGCTGATGAGGTTTGTAGTATTGCATTTGGTGCACCTTATGACCATATGACATATAGCCAGTCTATTGACATTAATGCATTGGACGGGAGTGCGCTGTTTGTAATATTGAAGCAAAAAGTAGAAAATGATCCTTGCAGCTAAAACTGATGGGTGATGATTTAATAGAGATATCTTTTTCTCTCAATATTTTGTTTTTTAGTATGCATGCATCATAAACCAATCAAAACACACCCATAAGCGTGCATAATCGGGCTTTTATCGCACGCCGTGCGATAAAATATTGCTTGGTAACACCCAATCCCAAGCGTTTAATAGTACAGTGAAATCTCGGGAAATGTCAAATGACATATAGGTACATGTCACTCGATAATATGTATTGGAATTATTGCTTATTGATTTGAATTATTATTTGGACTTTGCAGGTATTAAACTTAATTCAGCTTCAGCAGCTAGTTTTTGAATTTCCGTCGACATTATTAATACAACAATGATGTTTAATAATTAAGTGAAATGTCAAATGACATAATATAGACACACATCTCACTCGATAAAATATATTGAAATTATTGATTTGATTTCTTCTAGTTCAAATTATTGTTGCATTTATACTATATGACATATATATACTACATATGAAATAAATATATTATTATTATTATTACTAAAAAATATCGTATGACACAGTGCATAATTAGCTTTTAAAGCACTCGTAACGTTAACGCCACTCCGCTTCGCGTCGTGCCCTTAAACTCGTTACTCGTGCTTTAAAAGCTCGATTATGCACAGTGTCATAATATACTATTATATTTGCAGTCGCTCGAGTCAAATTAATTTAGTTTGTACAGTCTATCCCAAACTTTCTGAACACTATAAGAGGTTTCTAAACCTATTACAGTTCGGTTTGATAACACTTTACTCAAGAATCTGAAAAAACTTATTGAAATATATTGAAGCTCTTAAGTCAAATGAAAAAAACGACACACCTACAATTTGAATTAAAAAATATACGCATTTAAAACATTGAAAGATATTAAGAAACCGAGAAAACAGCATGAACTGCACTTGTACCAAGCATACAGAAGAAAAATCCTTATATTTTCAAGATGAAAGATGCTTCGATAAAACTATAAAGAAAAATAAAAAACTGGTGACTCTTTATTTTGTTTTTCAGTATTTTTTTGTCTTGAGTTTCCGTGAAAAAAGGGGTCAAAATAAAACTAAATTATCCTTCCTTCCATATCAATCGAAACATGTGCGGTCTTTGCTAAAATATGGGGCAGGAGGGGCTAAAATGTTGGGATAAAAGACATATAACACATTCACATACTGTATGAAGTACATGTCAAGTACTGGATGTATGTATATACCAACTATAAGGCTGTTTCAAAGTAACTCGGCACTATTGCTAACTTTGTTATTATTAAAGCTATGAGTTTGGTTAAATTAGCAAAGAAGCAGTGTTTTCATTCCTGATTACGATTTTGACCTTTAAAACATAATCGAACATCGCGTTTTCGAGATATTAAAAAAAAAAAAATTAATGGAACACAGTGTATATTTTTAGTTTTAATGAAAGGAAAAAGTATTCTTAACAAACATCATTATACACTCTTATAACAAAATACTTAAGATAACGTACATATTAACATTTTTGTGATTTTGTCAAGCTGGTCATGACTTTCAATAAATCATTTATTTACATCTGTAAATTTATATTAAATATTCAAAAATACCTCCATTTTGTTGAATGCACGTTAAAGCACGTTTATGAACACTGTTTGTAGCTTCCGAAATGCTTCTACCGTCTATTAAATTTATCCATACACGAATCGTCGTTGCATAACTGCACCAACCTCACGGAAATTATGAGCAGGGGCTCCATCTTGCTGAAAGTGAATAATTCGACTGTTTTCTAAGTTTATGTTATCTAGGAAATCTTCCAAAACTTCTACCATAAGGTAGATGTAAGGTAGATGTCCTATAAGCGATCCACGATAAAACAAACGACCAATAACTTCACTATCAATCAATCCATACCATACATTCAAACTAAATCTATTTGTGGATGTGTTGGGTACGTTAGTAGTGGATTTTCTCGAGACCAGTAGTGCATGTTCTTACAGTTGAACATACCGGAATTCGAAAAATTTCATTCGTCGCTCCAAATTATATTTTTTAGTAGACGAGGATTTTCTCTACACGAGGCAATCAACCACCTACAAAAAATAAGCCGTCTATTAGAATCTCCAGATACTAAAGTTTGAGTAGGACGATACTTATATGGAATAAACTTATGTTTTCTTAATATTCTATGAATAACTGTCAAAGAAACATACTATGCCTTAGTGATGGCAAGCTTGACAAAATCACAAAAATGTTAATATGTACGTTATCTTAAGTATTTTGTTATAAGAGTGTATAATGATGTTTGTTAAGAATACTTTTGCCTTTCATTAAAACTAAAAATATACACGGTGTTCCATTAAAAAAAAAAATTTTTCAAGTATCTCAAAAACGCGATGTTCGATTATGTTTTAAAGGTCAACATCGTAATCAGCAATGAAAACACTGCTTCTTTGCTAATTTAACCAAACTCATAGCTTTAATAATAACAAAGTTAGCAATAGTGCCGAGTTACTTTGAAACAACTGTATACTGGATATATCGCCAAAAATGTGTTTTCAATCAGTAATTTCAAACAAGGTTTTCACTATCCTAAACTAATCGATTTATATTTACAAACGTCTATGAACCGATTTCAGAAACCGACCTCGAGCCGGTGCATGTTTATTGGTTCTAATACATTGTAGTATCAATATTCGATACTTCGTAATTGGTATCTATTCCGGATACTGATAATATCTGAATACTAACTTTACGTGGGTAACTAAATGTCATTCCTGAAAAGATTTGATTTCACCTCTAGCGGGATATCACTCCCACGAAACAGCTAATAATAACCAGCCACACTTTACGACGTTCTAAATATTTCAAATTGTCTTTTTTATGCTAACGTAATTTGTAAAACAATCATCATTTTTATATGTATGGGTTTGTCCCCTGTATCTTCATTAGTGTAGACTATACAGTTTCTTCATTCTAATCGAATTTATATAAATAAATCATACATATATTAAAAACATATTCTTTGCTATACAAAGTCGACGAATGGTTTAATTTAAAAAAACAAAACACCGACAACGTGTTTGACTTTGTCCGGCCTTTATAGAAGCTAAATTAATACGAACATTGAATTGTATCGAAAGACAATGATACCAAATTTCAAGGAAATTCTAACCATACATATTGTCTTAAATGACGCTGCAATATCAAATCCATATTTTCTCCAAACTTCAAATTTCTATTGGTCCAGTAAAATCGCAACTGCTTAACCAGGTTGCTTAATCACGTGCTTTATTTTCTAGCAAGATTAGAAATAACTAATATTGTAATTTAAATGTAACTTATTTAATTTTATAATAATTAAATATAACTTCTAGTCAGTGTGAGCGTTAAATAGTTTATTTCCTTGCAGTTATTTCAAAAAACACTATTTTACTTTTTCCTTATTTACTACTCAATGCATGATTCAGGACAATAATAAGAATAATAATACTGACAACTAGGAAGTGAAATAATACCGCTTGGAGTTTTTATTTTTAAGATTAGATATACACATATACATTTTCCGTAGACAAAGAGGTAGAACGGTGAACCATATGAATTAACTAGAAGGTGTCCATTCCTTGACCCTCTTGTCGTAAGTACATTCAATCTCCGTACAGCAGCGCCCTCAAACGTGCAACAAGTATTACTGCATGAGCGACCTACATATGAACTAGAAATAAGACGAACATTAAAACTTTATCACATTCACTCCTTGGCCACCATTCTCACGTGTAAGACGCTTATTTTTGTTATTAATCTATATACCTAACATATACATACATACATATAAACCTACATATATACATATACTTACGCTTGTCAGTAATAATCATGTTTTCGCGCTACTGTCAAAATTATTTAAAAAAAGCTCAGGCGCCATTTTTCAAATAAACTACATTAACTAACTAGTGCTTTTAAAAGAATTGTGCAATGTGCAGCTTCAAGTGGCGGTAACCAATGTGTACTCTGATTCAAATTTATTGTGCTGTGTCTATAAGCGGACACAAGTCATTGGTATTGTATATCTTTACTAGCTTCATTTGTATTTTATTTTATATTTGTGCAATATCTATTAACTAATCTAAAGGTAACTACACATTTTAAATTAGGATCGTCTAAACAATTGAACTTCAACTATCTCTTTCATAAATGCATTAACTTTCGTTTTTATTTACTTTCTAATATAGTCATTTAAATTCTTTAACTTCGCTTATTGGTTCTGTAATAGGACTGCAGTTAGTAGTACTTGCTGAAATTATTTTTTGTTTTTGTGTAGGACAATGAAGCATATTTGGACACTCGCTCTTCTCGTATTGTCATTATGTAGCTTCTCAGAAAGTAAGTCACTGACCAAGAGGCAAATTAACGTGGAAGCTCATATTGAACCAGGACACGTACGTATAATTTAATAATTACACGCTGAAATAGTAACATAATAAATTATAATGACTTTTTAGATAAATAACATGCTATAATTGAACGGCGTACAAATATATACATACACTTCCTTCTTCACGCATATTTTTTGTTTTCTTACAGTATAAATAACGAATGGTCAAGTACATTTAAAATTAATTCAAATCCTATGTTTCTGTAGATATTTATGCATATTCAACGAAATTCTATTAAATTATAATTATTAATTTACGTAACGCCTACTTTTTAAGTACATAAATAATAATTTACTGCTCTATATTGCCCAGGAACTTATTTGTATGATCTGTTGAAATTATTTGTTTCCATACCGTTTTAATCGTAGTTACCATAATCAGATTTATATATGTATATATATATATATATGTAGTATGTATCTATATACATATATGCACATGTAAATACTTAGAATTAACACTCGTCACATGAAATACACACATGCTTAAAGACGCAGAGATACATATAAAGAAAGTTCATCTTCGTAAGATTACATCATAATACTTTCACTTGCAACTTTCATCTCCGTAAAAACAGACAATTTTATGTTTAATAAAAACATCTCAGCTTATTAGAACTAAGATTACTATATATGTCTATAATCTACATAACCTCAACAGTAGTCTGCATCAATAGTATGATCCAGATCGATTTGGTAGACCGCAACCGGCCGTGATCTAATAAAAACTTAAAATAAATTAAAATATGTTTAAAACTATACATATTTTTATTGACAAGTAATGTACCAGCATTATTTCGGATATGTTTAAAGAATCTAGCGATAACAATTAGTAGACAATTTATCTTATTTTCCTGAATATTTTTTCCACTTCTAGGTCAATTAAAACACTACTAATTCGATTAATGATCAAATTATAACAGAACCTTTACAATTTATTAGGTTTTCGTTACAATTCCATCAGTGCAGTGGAATAAAGTGGACATTTAATTCGTGTCAATTAATACACAACTAGCCATGCCTATCAACAACATTATCTAAAGACAAAGAAGTTTAACGATATATGTATATATAGGATTATGTTTACAATATCGTGGACAATTTAAGATATTCTTGAATTGTAAATTTATAATCATGAGAATAATGATCCTTATATCTATGTATTTTTGTCAAACTCTAACAATTCTGTTCAAGAACAAGGGAAAGATATCAAAAAACCTAGTCAAGAGATTAATTTCATAAAATTCAGGCGTGGTTAGGTAATTAAATTATCATAAATAATACTTAAATTTTCAATATCTGTTGATTGAATTGACCGCGTTGTTCTCATTTTTTAATGTATTTCATTTCATATATTAATCTCTTTTTATAACTTTTTTCTGTTTTTAATCTTAACATTTTCATTATACACCAAAAAAAAATAACAGGGTCCATCTTAGAACAGATATTGAAAATGTAAGTATTATTTATAATAATTTAATCACCTAATCACACCTGAATTTTATCAAATTAAGCTCATGACTAGATTTTTTTGCCATGTTTTTCCTAGTTTTCGAACAGAGTTGTTAGAGCTTGACAAAGAATACATTCATGTAAAGATCATCTTTTTTATGATTATAGATTTACAATTCAAAAATATTTTAATTTATCCACGATATCGTAAACAAAATCCTATATATCTATCATTGAATTTCTTTGTCTTTAGATAATTTTGTTGATAGGCATGGCTAGTTGTTTCTGAATTGACACGAATTAAATGTCAATTTTATTCCACTGACAAAGTGTAACGAAAACCAAATAAATTGTAAAGGTTCTGGAATAAATTGATCTTTAGTCGAATTAATAGTGTTTCAATTGACCTAGAAGTGGAAAAAAATACTAAAGGTCAGAGAAATACATTTACTAGACAGTCAAAAATATTACAACTTAAGGTAATTTTTGTTACCTACTTTGTTGTGATTAAGTAGACTATTATTGATTGTATTAAATTATTAGAATATTTAAATACGTTTATCTTTTATAACAGCAATCCATTTTTATTTAAATGCATAGAATACACAAAGTAAAATGGTAAGATAATTATAGAAATATATTATTTGAGTGAATTGTAGCGAATACGACAAAAATACTAGCAGAATAAAAATGCAACTTTTTTTATATAATTTAATGAAGTACAAATTATGTACGATTTAAGTTCAACTACGATGGGTACATACCGACTGTTGTAATAATTAACTCTTTCTCTGCTTAGCTTTAAATTTTCTGCAATAGTTCTTATATAATAATAAAAAATGTTATTCATCTTTCAAACAGGATTTTACAAAATATCAAATATGTATTTCATGAACTAAATCTATTATCTATCTATTTGATTTGCCTCAATTCAAAACATTTCTGAATAAAAGCACGCCAAATTTTATATAAACTTCCAATTTTGAAATTAATTTTGATCGTAGTGATTGTGATAACATGCTCAGCACATTCCGTAAAAATATTTCGTTCCAAAATCTGTTTACACAGTGAAAGTTAAATTTTGTTTTTAAATTTTCATTATTGTACATACATACATACAGAATGTTTACGGCCCCCCAGTCACCTAAGAAAGAGACAGGCAACGTTGAGAAGATCTACAGGCGTACGTATTGTGTATCTGTCTCTTTCTTAGTTAACTGGGATCGCCGTAACATACGGTATATTCACCTTATTTTCAATCCGAGTTGCACAAACAATCCCAGTCAAGAATAAAGTGAATTGTATGGCAATGAAAGTATAATTAATTATTGTTTCACTATTAGATAGTAATAGCAACATTCCAGTGGCATTTGATTAGATATATGTATACGCAATACACATACAATACGATAATGTATATATAAAGAAATAGTTAATAAATAACGGTAATGCCTTTCATAATTTGATTGTTGTATATCAAAAGCTCCCATAAATGCATGCTATTCTGCTTAAATATCTTGCTACAAACATGCTGCTGTTGATTGTGTTCACTCTTGCTAATACTCTTGTGTCACAAGGGTCCTCAAATAGCTTAGGTTTGGTATTAAATACTAAATTCGCTATCTACCTTATTGCTGTGTCTACTATTATATTTTGAAATAAATATCTTCTTACACTACCTTCTTCTCGCTGAAAATTTAAGATATGATATAATTTAGTACAATCTTAGATATAGCCCAATAAATTATGCTAATCTATATCGCACATCGAAAAAGCCGAGACTCATATATAGCAATTATTATGTTTTTATAAAAATGTATCTCTCTAACAATATGTTCTATTTATAACTCATGCACCTTCCTATCATACCAAAAAAAAACTTTAAATTTTGCACCGAAGCAACAACTATTTATTCTGATAGTTCCCTGATAGATTAAAACCACATGTGACAGACAATACCTGTTCCAAACAATTTATTGAGTAGGCTTCTTCTAAGTAAATGATATATTTCGCCATATGTTGCATTACAATGGTGTCATCAAAACCCAAAATCCTTCATAATATACTCTGACCGTGAAAACTTCCGATGTAATTTATTTAGAGCAATTGCCGATTTATTACTAAAGAGTAATTAAAGGTTGTAAATATTGCTTCTTTTTCATTGTAAATCTCTATGTTTTACCAGTCAACATTGAAGTAACTATAAATTGCTTTACACATCATGTTAGAATTCTTTTTCTGCAATATCGTTTAATGAACATTAAAAATAAATCAAACAAGTTATTTCTACTTATCAAACTTTCCTAGAGTTTGACAACTTTCATAAAACCTGATTAAAACACAAAAGTATTTGCAACTTTCTTTGGTAATGTGTAACTTATCACAACGATAATAATTAGTTTCCTATTTTCTGAAAACTAGTTTTCAACGTCCACAAAACGGGAACATTCTCTAACTTTCTACATGACTGTTTTGAAGCGCACTCTCCCTACGCTAAGAGGTCGCTATACGTACAGTATCCACAGCTATCATATTATTCTTCTTTCCCTTATTTTTTATCTTTTCAAACTAACAATTGCAACTAACAGTTTAGTTTTATTATAAGGGTATATTTAGATATCTATGAAGAATTTGTTACCCAAAAAAGATTTGCAAAAAAAAGCAGCAAAGAGAAGTTGGACAAGTCAATTTACCTAGTTGACATGTGTCTGCATAGTTATTTTTACGAGAATTCAAAACCATACAGTAAACATTATTTAACAGTTAGTTTGATTTAATGTAGGTATATTATAATATCATGGAGTGGGTGGAAAAACTAAATTCATATCGGCATTGGAAGGCAAACTGAATTTATTCTAAAGATAGTAAGAAAACCGTAAATAAAAAAATTAAAATCATTGGAACGTTATTCACAAAATATAGGTAGATTATTAAGCGGCTTCATAAATCGCCAGCACAACAGTTTTTATAAGTTTTATATTCTTGTTATAAGTTGCCAACATGTGAAAAGTGCATCTATGTATTGCTGCTTCTTTGATATAAAAAAATCATCATAAAAATAGCCAACAATAGAGCAAAGAGTTAGGTACGTTAATTGATAGTATACGTTCATGAGATACATTGAAAAATGCTTAATTCTTTGTAAACTGGTGTTATTTGTGAGTACATTTTCTATTAAGTATATATTTTCACGTTACTGTATCACCAAACAATTTTGTCGATTTTATCAGGATTTCTAAAATTATTTGCTGAAATTTATAAAAAATTTTGATTTAGCATAATATTACATTTCCCGCTTAAGTAATTCCAATTGAACGGTCGTTGCTGCAGAGAATGGCTCATTACAGCACAGTGAAAGTAAACCACATTTTACGTGTGACCACTACCAATTGTAATTTTATTGAATTATCAAAGACTGAAGTGATTAACATTCTGATTAAGATGTAACTTTTCAGGGTGAACATCACCAAGATGTCTGGCGGGATAAGAAAAAGGTTGAAGCAAAATTTGGAATTAAGAACGCTCTACTAGGATTCGTATTCAATGTAAGTAAAGCTATTATGCATAAACAAACTTACACATTAATCTGACACTGTTAAAAACGGTATTATGAAATTACACTTGCAAGCAATATTAACATAAGATGACTGAATCGTTGTAAATATGCACTGAGAATGTTGAAATGATTTTAAATCTTCTTAATCTGTTCTATTAATAATATAATAATAAGTTATATCTAAACATTTATTAGTTGCTCTTGGTCGGCCATTCTTGCTATACTAGCTTGCTTAGAATACCATTTATTACGTTTAGATTAGATTGCATCAATAGTTTAAGACTGAAGCTCTATTCCTTCATTTGATAAACATAACTACTTTCGCAGAAAATAAATTCCTTCATCGATCAAAAAACTCACTGGGTGGATCAACTAGACAAGACAAATATTGCTAAAAATAAAGCACAAGGTATTTACCCTCCAAAGGATCCTGTTATATCCTTAACAGGGATCATCACTGAGACCGTTGGCCAAAAACTGCAAGCAGCAGGGCCTCTAATAGGCGTGGTAGTTCAAAAACTTACTAGTAGCTCTGGAGGCCTGCTTGGTGGAGGATCTGCACATTCTGCTCCAGCTCCGGCTCCGGCAGTTCCAGTGGCGGACCACAGTAGCGCTAGTGCAGGTTTTGGAATTGGAAATCTTATAGGTTCCTTAACTGCAGTTAAAGGCTTTGGCTCAGGGGGAGGTCATGCTGGTGGATATATAGGGCGCTAATTTATAGTACAACATGTGCATACAAAAATATAAATTCTTCTGTAGATTTGACATATAAAATTTTCCTTTTTGACATAAATTACTACCGCCTAATTATTTCGCAAAACTCGCATAGTTGAGGTTGATTAATGTAAAACAATATACATCTACACCTCTGTGCATATTTCGTGGTTATTTTAATGCGTATGTGTTGTATTCCATTTTAATAAAATGCTTTTTTGTAGGTAAGGAATTTTAGACAATACTGTAAATTTAAACAAATTAAAATGCATTATTATCTCGACTAAAATAACAGCTTGCCACTGTTATAATATATGTAGATCTTAACTGTTTCTATACAATGATCAGTACTATTAATAAAAAAAACATTTAATATAATAATTTTGACTGTTAAAGATATTATAAACTATTAGAACATTTTCTTATTTACTAATATATGCAAAAACTAACTATATGAAAACTGCAAATTGAACATATGCATATCTTTTTTATAAATAGCAGTTTCCTTACCATTATAAATTACCTGTCATTTTTGCAGGCTTCAAATTTAATAGTTTAAGTATATTTATATCCGACAGGAATCTAGTTGCGGGAATACGCCATTTATTATGCTATTATAACTCCGTTGATCATTGCACTATACTATATTGTTTTAACAAAATTACCATAAATATAAACATGTATTTCAATATTTTATTTCCGTTACCTTCTTTCTTAAAAAAAAGGTAATTATGAAAGCTAAGTCTTTATGTACAGCCGTATATGTCTGCTACCCGCTGAACCAATCGAACGATACAAGTACTATTTCGATATAAAACAGACAAAATCAAATCAATTTTATTTAATAAACAGTCGTTTGTTTCCAACCAATGCGGTTCTCTTAGAAAATATATTATTGAAATTGTGTAGTATAAGTGAAAGTAGAAAAATAATTTCCTTTTCCAAAAATACAACCAAGGTAACTAACCCACATTCTGGTTGTAAAAGATTGCATAACGTAGACGTGTTGAAATCTGTACTTGCTCATAGGAAAGAGTGGTACCAAAAATGTTTTAGTCATTATTTTTAATGTTAAATGTTAATTTTTCTTAGTTATTTATGTTTAAGAGACGTGTAATGTAATTATGTGTTGTTAGTTTTGCTTTGTTGATACTTTTGCCATCATCTAGTAGAATTACAGTATTTATAGCTTGTATTCATCACTGTTTTAGAATGTGTAGTGTAAATGTTATAAAAGTTGTACGTCAGTATGGAATTTTATAATATCTATATCTACATATGAATGTTAACAAAACAAATGTACTATTTGTAAATAGGTTTTCAAAAATAAATTGTAATAGTTCTGGCTTCGTTGTTTCATTTAACTAGCGTATAAATAAAATAGAGATGAAGAGTTTAACCAAGAACAGTTAAGAAATAAAAGTCAAGTAGTTTCTGGATATAAAGTCTACTTACGTGAATTATATTTAAATTTAAAAAATTCCAACCCAGAAACCTATTAATGATTTCTTTTATTTTTTGTCAAATACATATATATGTATATATATATTATGTATATATTATATAAAAAGCCATTATAAATTACACATTTTTAAAAAAATATTTGGCAATATATTTGAAAACTATGTCACATCCAATATTTATACGATAACTTTTAACTAATCACGAATTAAGCAATATATAATTTAGTAAATAGCGCAACATTAGACACGTGAGCGTATATAAAACAATTTATATATACATATTTAAATTTTAGCCTAATTTGGTTGCATCATCATCTTCAACATATACTACATCCACAACGAAGCCAACTACCAAGGACACAGTTATATATGAGAAATACGAGTCAGTCACAGCAGCTGTCCCTCCTGAACTTTTCAGTTCAGGGTTTACCGTTATAAGCAATATATCAAAGCGGATTGGAGATTTTATGCTCGTAAGTACTTGCTTATTTTTTATATTATTGGCTATTTCATTATTCATTAACGAAAAAACAATCTTAACAGCTTGCATGTGATGTAAACTATAAATTATAAGAAATTTTCTCTAAGGCATATTAGCGAGTTAGAAAGAAATAGAACCAGCTATTAAAAGTAAAAGCTTTTGATAAATAATCGACTAATTTGTCAAATACTATATTTTTTGTAATAATCGCATTGTCCTTGAAATGTGTATTCAGATATTCCAATACGTGAAACCATCTGTTACAACAGTTTTGTTTTATGTAAAATACAAATGACCGAAAACTTTACAAAATTGTATGTAGATAATTGATTGCTAAGCACAGTTGTGTACTAGGTCTAAATGATTAACAATATTCTAGTACGAACTGCGTATATTCTTGCAGAAAAGCAGTTTATGATCATGTGAGCTACGACTCTTAAACGAGTTGTGAGTGTAGAATTACCACAGAAATGACCATAAATAAAATTTGCTCTTTCTTTATTAACTTCTAAACCCAAATTTTGGTGAAGTAACTTTTATTTCTATCATAATTCTCTACTTCTTAATAATAAAAGACCAACTGAATATGCCATTCATTGGCCACTTTATCAAGTAATGAATCGATTCTAATGTTATATATGGCAAATCGTTTCTTCAATTCAAAGAAATTTCATTTATATGAGACAAATATGTAACACAATAACTATTTTCTTGGTATCCCTAAAAATAGAAAATTAGTTTAAATATTTTATATTAATCAAAAGTACTAGTAATCATCCATTATATGTGTTTCTCGAATTAGTAAAACTGTATTCACTAAAATTTCTTAACGGAGGTTATGGTGAAAATTAAGAAAGATACTAAAGTAAAATTTTATATAAGTCTACAGTACAATGCATCAAAGTCCAGCGCATATTTTACAATACAGGCATGTGTATTGTATACAATATGCATTTCTCCATTTTCAACTTTTTATTTTAAATGGATTACTATGTACTTTTATAATTATTTCAATAGCTGTAGATAAGTATTTTGTTATTGGTACTACTGTGAGAGTAGGTAATTTTACGAAGCATTTGCTGGTGATATCAAAAAATATGTGTTCCATTTAAAAAATCGTAAGAAAAGCGTTTAATAATTTAATAATAAATTTGGGTCGTGTTATACTCTGTATATATTTTAAGATTATACCATCCTGAAACATATAAACTATTAACCCCCAGACTAACACTACAACAACAATTTCAAGATTAAATATAAACAAAACTAATTTTCGAATGTTAAATAACTATTATGAGACACTGCAACCCGTTTAAAATAAAAATGTTGGATGGATGAGAAAATTTGGAACACCCTGTATAATACTCAATAATTTTACAGTATGAGCTGCACTTTGGTGTTGTTTGCAAAGTACACAGTAAGTTGGTTGTTGGTTTCACGCTACCTCACGCGGTAGCCGGTATACATTGCAAGAATTTTATTCATGCAAAGCATATAGGTACATGATGTTTTATTCAAAATCGATATCTTCTATTATAAAAATATTAAATATGAAACTCCATAACTAAATTGTAGTAAAAATATGCACACGTATAAGATTCGAAATAGAGAGTAGATTACCACTACAACGTTGTTTCGCCACACTGCGGCTTCATCAGGTGGATGAAAAATATTAATTTTTTACAATATACAAGCAGATACAAGGGGAGTTATTCAACTCTAATTGGTCATTTAAGGCTAACGCTAATTTTCTATTATGCATATACAGGCTGTCCGCGAAATACAAAGCATGCTTTTAAGGGATGATAGCTACAACGATTTAAAAACAAAAACATATAATACACCTTGGGTCTATCTGTAAGCGTAAACGAGAAAAAAAATTATTTCTCATGTCACAAACTTCGACTGTACACCGACAGCTGATTAGTGCAAGATTTACGACGATTACAGGCGTGTGTTGGAACACATCGAGCCTTTCCTGTAATACATTTTCTCCTGCCTCTCAAAAAAGTCCTTTTTAGGACCACCAATTTATCACAAATAAAAGAAAAGAACTCAATTTTGTAGTAGCCTTTACGAAAGAGCATAAAGCGCCATAACATAATTGCAATAATTGCATTGTTTCGTTCAATGCGACTTTCCCTCAACTTAAATTTTCATTTACCCATCGGAGGCTGCTATTAAATACGCCCTTTTCACTCTAACTTCAACATAACATCGATTTTATTGTCATAACATTATTAAAAAAACCGCAAAGGTAACTTTATTTTAAAACATATGGCCATTGACTTCGTACGGTCGTATAAACAGATGATGCTCGGCATGCATCTGCGCTTCTAACTGCGTATGGGTACAGTGTGGTGGAAGACAAATGACACCACGCTTCAATTTCAAAGTATGAAATAATTCGTTTTCATCGTTGTTTTCAGTAATTTTCAACCCTAAATTTTTGTTATGGTTTTTTGGTTATTTAAGAAGCAATATGGATGAGTTTTCTTGTACAGTTTGACCAAATAAGGTTTTTTAGAAATAATTTTTTTTCTCGTTTACGCTTACAGATAGACCCAAGATGTATTATATGTTTTTGTTTCTAAATCGTTGTAGCTATCATTCCTTAAAAGGATGCTTTGTATATCGCGAACACCCTGTATGTACATATATAGTTCCAGTTTTTTCGCTGGATCTTTGGGTACGTCATGAATTTCCGCCATTTTTTCGATACGAATCTAATCGAATCCGACAAAGCTGTAATTCTCTGTTTCTTTGTAAATTTCATGTTAGTCAAGGAGGACATATAATCGTGTGGCTTAACTTATAATGGATAACGATTGACGTATCGGCAAAGATCCAACGAAAGAACTGTATATACATATGTACATATATGTTTTCCAACACCACACGAATACTGACATTAACACTATTAGCACTAGATAAGTACTTCCGCAACCAAGTTGCCATCTTCAGTAGACAACTGAAGCCTACGTCTACTTAGGTGAAGTGAAAGAACGTCTTTAGTTTTTGTTTCCTTTTGTGATATTATTTTGTCTTATTATATTACAACACTACGGCCCTGCCAAAACCAAGAAGTCATCACAATAGAGACCCGAATCGTGCAATCCTTAGATAACATTTATAAGAAAGTAAATTAATCCATATAGATATTGTCAAAGATATATATTTTCCTAATTAAACAAATTACTTTTTACCGTATCAAGCTGGGCTAACACTACAAAACAAAGATTTTGTTAAACTTTAAGGTTTAATTACTATCTTTCATTCTTGGTTTGCACAGCATCGAAACTTTAATTAGATGCTATATTAAGAACTTGACGGTTACAAAGTTATACGAAATTTAATGAAGCTATTTTGATGTTGACGTAGTTAAACCGGAAATCATAGAGACCGTACTTTGTTGTAATTTCACAAGAAAGACTTGGAAGAAGAAGGAAATTCTACGAGAACTGAATAACATGTTGGGTGACTGTTTATAGTCAGGAATAGGTGATCACAAGGCCATTAACATCACTAAACTTGTTAGTTTAATCAAATTTAGCATGTAAAGGCTTACATATTTGTTTGCACCGTAAATTTTCCTGTCTGATTTCGTTTTCCAAGTAATATACTAGACAGACCAACTATTATTATAATATTATCTAGTATAATGCTAAGATTTGAACGATGATGTGAAAGCGCGTATATTACTATTACTTTATACGAACTCAATTATTATTAATTCAACATTGTTTGTTCTTTAAAGCAATTGTAAACGATTATCTTTCATTTTCAGGATTCAGGTTTTCGGGCACATAGACTATTAGAATCCATGAGACCATTTATCTGGAAGATATTTGGGAAGAAAGGGTTAGTAATTGAAGCAACTACGGATAAGCTAATATTTACTGATCCAAACGACAAATCGATAAACGGCAATACTGTCTAAAACATAATAATATAATTTTTAAAGAATTGCTTCAATGTTCTTCTATTCTTATCATTATAGTTACATAGTAAAATAATGGCGCAGTATGCCAAAAAATAATAAACACAAACATAGGCATTTTTAGTGTTTAGTTACATAGTAAATATAATTAGCATGTAGAATTATGTAAAGTTTTGTATACTTTTATACTTGTATATTTATATATTTAAAAGGTTTTCTAATCGACGCAGTACTTTTGTGCAGACATCTAAAACTGTAGATATATATATAAGTTACTAGTCACGTTTGTCTGTAATAAATGTTTAAATATAGATTTAATATTTTAATAAATTTTTGAGAAAAATTATTGTTTTTATACTACAGATCTAACTATACCACTCATCAATTGATAACATATGCATTATACAGAAGAATTTATTTGCTTTACCAATAGTGTCCTATTAGCTACAGCAGGTATTAGAGTGATGAAAGATGTGTTAAATATGTAGTAGGAAAGTTGAGTCACAGTTCAATGAAGGTACCGCAAATGAAAAAAAAACACAATTAAACCTTCAGCAAAATACAATTTCAATGCAGTTCTGAAATAGACAGTTTATTAAAAGTTGACGCGGCGAATTACAAACGTATTAAATTGTCTGTATACCAGACCTTTTCTCATTAGAATTGTTTTACGTAGCAACATAAACACCTAGATAACTAGTACATTTAATAACGTTACAGCGTATCGTTGTATTATGTATACAGCATGTCAAATAAATAGTGTCGGCAGAACAAACAGTATAAAACTAATATCACAAGAAAAGTACGAATGCATTTGTTTACGTAGCAGTGTTGCTTCTCTTTCAATTGAACATGTAGTCTTTTCACAAATTTTAAATCAAATTTTATTAATCTCTGCGCGTTTTATTTTCGCAGGATATACAGTAGTGTGCATAAGTTATCGATCACTCACATTGGTAACACCTATTGTTTGTTCAGCAATTACCGCTGAATTATTTTTAATTAAGCAAAAGAATCGTTAAATTAACGGTCGCAATCGTTTACCGAAGCTTGGATTATCTGTTGACGGGTTTCGCCCCAACAGGCGCCGGTCAATTTTCGCCAAATCCCCGTATTTTGCATTTCTTATTTTCGACAATTCTTTTTAGTGTATTGATCATTATATTACAGATATAACAATTTTTGAACAATATAGCCTAAATGTGTGTTACACAACTATTAACACAATAAAAAAGCTTTTAATCAATCCCAAAGACAAAGTAAAAATGAGACCAAAGTCTGGAATTCTGGACAAAATTGTATGTAAGAATTGTGATCAACTTATGTTGGTCAAACTAAACCAGACATAAAGAACATGGAGTCGTTTTTCTGTTTAGAAGAGTTGAATCTCCGCAAGTAGCGCAACATTTTATTAAGAACGGACACAGTATCAAGAAATTAGTAATTCTGTAACTCAAAACCCCACAAATTTTAATTAGTTCGGGACACGTGTTTTGATGACGGATGGGTCGTCATTCTTAACCGTTTACCGAATGAGTAAAAACTTTCACAACAAAACTAACACAACAGGATAAACGGAAAAAATTTAAGGCGCGTAAACGGTAAACAGGTGATCGATAACTTATGCACAATATGTATGTATGTCGGTGTTTTTGTTCTTTTCGTTGCAAACACTTTCAGTTTTAAAGTACAGCTATTATTACCCAATGATTCGGCAATTCATAAGTTTGGTGAGCAATGAGACAAAATCTTTGAGCAGTAGATGTTCAAATTGACCACCTCGAACTCGAATGTACGCTTCTGTGCGATGGCAAAACTTAACACGTACAACTTGAAAGCTAGGCATTTCCTGACAGATAAACTAGGCTGTGATAACACGGTCTCAAAGATCGTTGGTGTCTAAAATTTCCTATCGGTAATACACAAAGTTTTTCATGTATCCCCATAGGAAAAAGTTCAACACATTCAAATCGAGACTTCGTGCTGACCGCACAACCGTTCCTCCTCGTTTTGTTCACCGTGCAGATTCCCGGTTTAAATGTTTCTGCACAGGTCGGGCAAAGTGGAGAAGTGTAATAACCTACCGCATTTAAATGCGGTCAAAATAAGTGATCGCTCAATATTCCGGCCCATAATTTATTGATATCGGTCTCCTGATGGATGTAGCGGTAATTCAATACATCATCTTTAATGAAGCAGGTTCATCGGATAGAAGATTAGAAAGACGAATTCGACGAAACGACGTTGGATTTTCTGTACATGATACAGGTGTAGTAAATTACTGGGTTAAATGTGTTGCACAGCCCCATAGAAAATATTTAATTGTCTTGCAGCAGTACTTATCCCAGGATCCATTTCTACAAGATGGAGGAGGTTGTCTTCCGCTCTTTGCACTCGACGTGATCTTAGAGGCCACGATCCTCATAGCGAAGATGCCTACAATGAGGAAATCGTTCTCGGCACAGTCGTTTTGCTGCTTCAAAATGTGGTCCTGATTCTCCGGTAATTAAAATCATGTCCAGGTACTCAGTATTCATTTAACTTGCCAAGATGTACACATACGTCAACTAATGCCTGAGAATGATTGACGTTGTCTCTGGACTGAATCTTATGCCTGTGTTACCCATCCATTTGTGTTGCGCTGGAACAACTCGTTACTGTGTAGTAATAAAGTCGTAATTTTTTTGAAGTTTAGCCTTACATGCCATTAGCTTTAATCTTCTTTATTTTCATGTACTATTTACTGGATAGGCTGTATATTATATAAAAAGAAATTAAACTTATACACAATTTGGTTAATTACTATTATTATTATCATGACTAATAGTTTTGAAAATGCTGTAAACTGAAACTGAAAGTGACAGGAACTGAGTGATAAAGGTGTTCGAAACTGTGTACACTAACCGAAAACCTACTGAAAATTAAGTCATAAAAAATTACAAAAACCGTGATTTTTGTTAGTTGTTTATATATAGTTTTTATATTAGCGAGCTTGGATTGAAACTGTAACTTTTAAACACACCATCTTCAGTCGTAGAACTACAGTAATTGCCACCTTCAGGTGTATCGATTAGGATAGTTCTTATTTCTAGAGCACTTTTTTATTGCATTGTCAAAATGAGTATACTGTAATTTTGTGTAAAGTTACGTAAAAAGGTCGCCCATAAATTTCTAGCAAGATTGAACTATTGACGTTAACACGTGGTACAATGACATTGCGTTTTTAGTGTTTTTAACATGACTGTTCACATTAAATGTTGACTATTGAGCAGTCGTTCGTGGAGCGTACGCTTCAATATTTGTTTTATTAAAACTAGTACTTACAGTTTGTGTGATTATTATTGAATATGGTGAATTCGTGTGAATATTTTCTGTTTTATTCTGCAATGCTACATCTTGGAATGTATCTTGTGCGCGCAACAAATAATCAAAGAATGGATAATAAACTTCCAAAAGGAACGGTTTGAATGCTTTGTTTTAGAGTATGAGATGTCCCATGACAAATTTAAATGAAAGTGCTGCACTTGTGATAGATGAGTGCACCATTTTTTGGAAGAAAAACAGAATACCAATACAGGATCGCCTCAATTGCAGCAAGAAGTTAAAAAGGTTCTATTATAGAAGGTGTTTAAAAAAGTTCTATATATTATAGAAGGAGTTTAAAAAAAGAGTAAAAGTAGAAATACAGAATTACAAAAGAGCAAAGCAAATCAGTTTGATGATGCATTAGATAATCTGTATGACCTATTCCATATTAATGCCATGAACTTGATAACAATAGAAGACAGAGTTTTCAAAAAAAGAACGCGGATCTAGGCTTGGAACCGACACAAGTTGGACAAAAGCTGACCGCCTCCGAAAAGATGTAGCAGAAAAGGTAAGCAAGGAAAAAAGTGAGATTTTGTAAGTTTTTATGTGATTAATGGTAGGATGCCAGTATGGTCACCGGCTCTGCCAGTGAGACCTTTGCATCCACTATATTTTAACCTGTAGGCCCCCAGGGCAGCCTCTGACCACAACGCCAGGTGTAGCGGAGGGAGACCCAGTATGACCTCCATGGCCGCCGTCTGCGTCGAGGACATGGAAGTTTGATCAGTTACTACGTTTGAATTTCAGGTAAAAACTTATTCTTATCTACGGTTTTCCAGTTGTTTTGAAATTGTTTGAAAATGCCTATATCTGGACCAACATGATTTCGTGGATATGGTGTCTGCAAGCCAGAAAACGAATATCTCAGTTTAATTTTTGTTCCAGAAGTATACAAGCTCCATTCAATTAACCTGAGATAGAAGCTGATGCCTGGGTTATATTCTGCAAGGACCAGTCCTCCAAGGTCTTATAAACTCACTTCCTTACGTTTTGACGAAGGTAATTTGGTAACAAATTACTAATTAATTAACTATTATCGTTGTTAACATTCTACAAGTTCTACTACGAATTTTGCATTTCCATGTATAAAAAACCAAATAAAGATAATCTTGATTAGTATAAACATTGTTTTCGTTATTGTTATCCATTTTAACTCTATAGCAATATTGTAAAAGCACATAACGGATAATTATTAACTCACTAGCAGCAAACAACGAAGTGAAACTTTGACTTAGACTTTGGCAAAAAATCTTTGAGAACGCTTATTTTCCATGGCACACTAAATAAGTATCGATGGGTTTTGTGTGGATTTTTCAAAAAATCATAATTGAAGAGTATAACTTCTAAAGGGTCTAAGTGCCATAATTTGACATTCTGGTTTTGCATGAAAAAAGATCTAAATGCCAAGTGCAATGATATGCGAAAAGGCCTATGTGCCTAAGAATATTTGAACGTTTTCAAGATAGGGATGACAATGAATTTGGTACTGTAATTCCTGTAGATTTTGTTCGCTTTTCGCTAAAATACAAAATTGACCCTTTACGAGTTATACCCTGCAATTCTCCTAAACTATAAATTTCAGGTATAGGACATGTGAGATGTAAACTATGTACATGGGTTCTATTTGAAGAAATTATGTTATGATTCTTCAAAGTTTCGAAAAGTTGCCACAGTAATGTAGGATTCGTTTTATAGACTTTAAAGAGGTAGATACTTAAAAGAAACCTTATTAAGAAAATACAAATCTCTAATCAACAACTTGTTTCTCATGTTTTTAACAACAATCTACTCATTTTAGATATCGTCCCTACACTCGGCCGTCCTGGTGGTGACCGCCCGGACACCTTGTCTACGTCACTATCTTGGTCCTTCGGTTCCTCTTCCCCTCCGCCCGAGCTGCCGGTATTGGAGACCATAGATCTCTTCATATACTCGGCTGTTGTTGTAGTTTTAATGGGCCATAATGATCTCTTTCCCTTGAGGACGTCATAGGAATTGTATAGTTTTACTATCGTCGCTTGATGCGGACCCAAATATTGTACCCGCAATTTAAGCCCTGAACCTTGTTGAGTTCCTTTTAATGGCAACGAGGTCTCCAACCGTGTACCTCGCTGGATCTTTTCTTCTGGAATTATAAGTCCTCCGATTTTCTTCCTAGATTTTTCCTATTTGAGTTTTAGCTTGTTCTCTCATTCCACTTCGATCTTCCATAAACATTTCTATCTGTTTTTCATTTATTAAATGTCTTATATGCTCGTCTTTCTTGGTCTTCTTCCTCACTCCTGTTAATAGTTCGAAAGGTGTTATGCCAATACTGCGTTGAAAGGTTGAATTGATTACTTGTTGTTCCTCATTTACATGTCAGTACCATATTGTGGGGTCTTCTATTGTTAGCTTCGTAAGCAGTTGTATAATTCCATTTAAACATTCAACATGTCCGTTTGTAGGTAATCCTGTTGTAATTTTGATGTGCTTGATGCCCCTCATCTATTACGGCAAGTATATGTTTATAGCTCTTTGCTGTTGTTTCCAACGGTTCTAAATTATCAAGGTGGTATGTATACAACGACACGGCTTCCTTAAATATTACGTGTAGGTAACCTTCTTTCTTTCCTGCTTTTCTATATTCCATAATGCCCATCCCAAATGGTAATTGGCGTATTGATTATATATATATATTATTCTGCCTCGTCTTCTTGCTAGCAAAATGTCCCCTTTCGTGTGCTAATCTTATCACTTCGACTTGCAGGTCTTTTGGTATCACCAGTAGTTGGCGACCTTTTATAATCTGATAAAGTATATGTGAATCTGTCCTCATAAAATAATTATCGTACTCTTTGTAACATAACATTTTCTTAATTGTTTTGATTTAGTCATCTTTATCTTGTGCATTTCTTATTCTGGGTATTAAAGCTTCAGTTATCTGCATAATAAGGTAACGGCTGAGTGCATCCGTGTGCCTCATTCGAGAGCCAGACCGATGTTCAATTTGGTAGTTGAATTCTTCAAGTAATACAGTAGGTGGCCAATAAATTAGAAACTTTTGTCAGTACTTGACTTAACTTTGATGAATATTTCGGAATACTAGATGGTATTTTACGTCCTCATGTTGAAGATATCAGTACACTAGATTGTATATATAGGTACCTATATGCAGGATGGTGCGCATTGCCACAAAGCAAAATCACTGAGTAACTTTCTCAGAGAACACAAGATTCCTCTTCTTCCTTGGTGCGGAAATTCGAGAGATATTAATCGGATCGACAATTGTTGGGCAGTGTTAAAAGCCAATGTAAAGCAATCAAACATCCCAAATTTAGCAATTCTCAAAGAAAGAATTGCGGATGCATGGCTTAATGATGCACAATTAACGACACAATTAATAGTTGTATGAAAGTATGGTTCGGCAAGTACTAGAGTACCAGAAGTATTAAAAGTCAAGGATGGAAATCCCAGATATTGATGAATTTAGTGTAATATGGGAGCATAATAATAGTGTACATTATCTTAAAAAAGTTAAAAATAATTCTTATTTGGATTAAATTATTAAGTCTTTCTAGAGTTTCTATTTCGTTGGCCACCTACTGTAGTGCTCATCTAGCAACTCTAGTTGTTAGTTACTTTTTATGCATTGTCTTTTGAAAAGCATTGCAATGAGTTATTATCTAGAAGTTATGACTCAGTAAGTAGATGCGAAATTTCTTGAGCGCTTCTATTATGGCCAACATTTGCAATTAGTAGCTGCAATATTTTCGTACCGCCGGAGTAGTCTTTTTGTTCATGTAGTAGACTGGATGAAAGCGATTATCCTCATGCGATTTTTGCATCAGCAGTGCGCCATAGCCCTCCTGGCTTGCATCAGTATGCTCCTCTGTGTCAGCTCCCTGTTGATATACAGGCTGACTTACGGGAAACGATTTTCAAATGAACATTACTCAATTGATTTTCAATAGAGAAGGAGATAATTTTTTCAAAACGAAACATATATTACACATAATTTTACCATTTAATGTAACATTGTCATTTATGGAAAATTATATCAATCAAGTGACGGCGGCCCGCTTGAATACAGAATTCAAGTCTCTGCTAAAATTCATTCACAACTCGGGCAAATAGCTCTTGGTGAACCGCATGCGCTTCTTCTGTAATAGCATCTTTCAACGCAATTAAGGTACGGGGTTGGTGAACATAAACACGTTATTTCAAGTACCCCACAAGAAAAAGTCACCGGACGACAAGTCCGGCAATATGGGACGTTACGGCACGTCACCGAAATGAGAAATGAAGGCGCCCAGGAAACAAGTTCCTCAAAACTTCCATTAATGCATTTGCA
>SMLS01061341.1:0-14501 GCA_004785975.1 Popillia japonica
TTTCCTCCTTGAACCATAAGTATTTTAGAAATTTCCTTTGTACCCTCCATTCTTCAAGTAGCGGTTAGGGCTTCGAATGCTTGTAGTATTTTTTCTAACTGCTAAAGTCTATCTTATTTTATGTTAAAGCTTCGTATGACTAACATTTAGTTTTACATTTACTTTATATTTTGTGTGCCATTTAGAGATGTTTGTCTTTCGATTTCTTAGGATTTTAGACGAAAATATTTGAAGATAGTTGAGTAAGTTTCTGGATGAAGCAAGAGTAACTATAGTCTGTTCGCGATAACAGACGAAACACGTCATCAATACATGTTATAATGGTGGTACGCATTATCGACAACTCTTTTCTCTAATAGGTTATGTATTAAACACACGGTGCACAAATAATGACAGATCATTGATAGCAGCAAAAATTCGAGATGACAACATCATACAGGAGAGACACCTTCGTATAGAAAAAATTCCTATATCTAGGATAGTAGGACAGTTATTTTTGGTTTGGTAGCTATTTCTGATTTTACTGGTTATGACATGCCTCGACTGTTATCGTAAACAGAGTATATTCATATTATCGACTTGATATTTATTATTAAATCCAGCAGTTTTGAGATTGTCAAGAAGTTGCTGAAGAGTCCTTGAAGAGATCTATTTTATACTAATATCCTGCGGCTTACTTACAAATTATTTAGATTTTAATTTTGATAGCTACCTATGAGGTAGTATTTGCTATAGCTAGATTTACTGAGCATACTTTTTGGCCTTGCACATGCTTTTTTATATTTGCAAAGTATCAAACTGAATTGTATTTTTGTTAAGTCTCTCGTGTTTGTGAAGTCCAGCAAATGTTGCAAATATGCTTGAAGCAACAACAACATCCTTAAGATTTTGCTGGAAATACACCCAGATTAGAGTAAACTTTAAGAGGAAAAAGGATGATCTCTTTCGTCAGAAAGAAAGGTCAATTGCAATAGTATAGAAATTGCGGCAATTGTTGCAAAAGGAATCAATCACTTTCGACATAGGCAAGGGTTGTCTTAATCAATATCAAATAAAGCAACTGGGCTGCAAAGAGAGGGTTCCACAATGTCTACCAAAATCAAGAAAGTTACACAACCTTTACTACATTTTGATGGGAGCAAAATAGAAGCAGGAGATCGTTATAATTCCTCGATTTAGTTTAAATTTTGGGAAGCAATATGGAACGATTTGAACTCGTTCAGTTTATTCATGTTGGTTTTCTTCTGAATTTAGAAACCAGAAGACAAAGAAGATAATCGAAGTGTTCGTTCAATTGACAACAGATGCCAGATAAGTCTGGCAAAAATTTTGACAAAACTTTAAAGGGGCCATTGGGAATTCAACGAAGATAGAATTAGCCAGAAATAGCAGAATTGACAGTGTTTAACCTAAAATGTCAATGTTATGGGCAGTTATGGGTATCAACATGGAAATTCATGAGAAGGAATTTGGATATTTATGCGGACTATGCCAGCTGCAAATCTAACATTTCTATTATTACCGAAAAAGTTAATGAGGCATTTGCGTCATGGTACTTCAGAATTAACCACGTCATTTGGTAACATATGTTGTGTGTATTTGTGTCAGCTACTTTGAAGGAAGCTTTGAGACTACAATTGCAAGCTGATGATCAGAAACAATTTTACTGCATGCCCGCTAAATTTACAATCACCTAATCGTTTATCCTCAATTATGGCTATATGACATGCGCAAGTTGGTCAAAATAACTCACCATATGAAGTTCAAGGTAATGTGTTCCAATTGTAAAAAGATATCCAAATCTGCAAAGCACATTTTTCAATTTTTTTCGTTAGAAAAATTATCTAAATTAGACGAAGACCTTGCTACGCTAATATTATCCCAGGAATTGGAGAAGGGGCTTAATCGATTTTTAACTAAATAGTAAACATGTTAAAATAAAACATTGTTAAACATGTTATAGCAACAATGTGATAGAAGCAGTAATTCGTCGCTGTTTTGGACTTTACAAGCGAGCTACAACCACTCTTATCATAAAAAAAATTAATAACTTATTAAAATTTTGGCGGAAGCTTACTGGTTAATTCTTCAAAAATAATTCTAATGTACAAAAATTACTCATGAATGAGTTATATTTTCCAAGTATCCTGCTTTGAAAGTAGCCAGTTTCGTATGGTTCGCAGCCTCATACAAACAAAGCCCACCGTCTGGCGCAAGCGATCGGATCTAGGAGATACAGCCACTATATATTTCTTTAGTACAGCCGGCCATCTATTGGCACAATAAGTTTCTAGTACCTTCATCAATTTGAATGATTTATGAGACTGTTAATGTTAGGTTACTACCAGATGACTACAAAGTGAGGTACACGTGTTTTGATTCATGGGATACATTGCGCCTGATCTTGCAACTTTCTGTGTTTGTTGAAATTCCTTGTTTTGTATCACTGCAGGTATTAGGTACTTCTTACTTTTATATGTCAACCGCTGTTTTATTATTTTTGCGATTGCTTTTTGTTCATGACCTATCAGATACATTGCGCCTAACGACGTTCTGAAAATAGTCATCTACTGTTTGTCTAATTTATAAATTTGAATATGGCAAGTGGAGGAAATATATTCGACTTTGATAACCCAAGCCATATAGAAGAGATGCTAAAAATGTTAGAAGACGAGGAAGAGCACACTATTGGAAAAGATTTTAGTGATGACGTAGAAACAGACGGTGAGGATAATGTTGAAACCCAAAATGATAATTCTAACACTGAAGAGGAAGATGAAAGTGATGTAGAACAGCTAAGCAGTAACAAGAGTTATTTCATCGGCAACACCACTAAATGGTATATTGCACCTGGTTCAAAGAGAAAGCAAATTGCCGCTCATAACCTCATTATGCATTTACCAGGAGTAATAGGAACTGCGAGGAACGCTAAAAATCCCATAGAGTGCTGGAGTTGTTTATTCACTAATGATTTGTTGCAATGTGTAGTAAAATACACAAACCAGTGTATTGAATTTATAAACGAAAAATTTGCACCTGACAGAGATGTTAAGCTTTTAGATTTGGTTGAACTTAAGGCTTTCCTTGTGCTTTTATACTTAGCAGCGGCTTATACAGTTAGCAGACAAAGTCTTGAGGGGCTCTGGGGTGCTAACGGCGATGGCATAGAGAAGTTTAGTTTGGTTAGGAACCTAAAACGATTCAAATTCATAGTTCGATGTTTGAGATTTGAGGATAGATTGACTAGGGCGGTAAGAAAACGCGAAGATCGATTGAGTGCTGTGCGAGAAGTATTCACCAAATTTATTCAGAATTGTCAGAGAAGTGACTCTTTAAGATAGACTGTTACCTTGGACGAGAAGTTAGAAAGATTTTGCGGACGGTGTTCTTTCCGCCAGTACATCCCATCGAAGCCCAACAAATACGGGATTAAAATATGTACCCTAGTAGATGCAAAATTTTGCTATTTATACAATTTAGAAATATAAGCTGGGAAATAACCCGATGGTCAATATAACATCAGCAATAAACTTGTAGATTCAGTGCGAAGAATGATTAAACCCATTGTAGGTTCAGGTCGAAATCTGACAGCCGATAACTGGTTTACGGATTTGGAATTAGTAGAGGGGTTAAGACAGGAAAACTATCTTATGTGTAGGCACTGTTACAAGAAACAAAAGACAATTACCACCTGAATTTGTTACTTCAAAATGTGGAAGTCAGTATAGTAGCCTATTTGGCTTCGACATATGCTCTACACTTGTATCATATGTTCCCAAGAAAGGAAAAACAGTGACATTGGTTTCAAGCTTACACGATGATAAGGAAATAGGTATTTCTACAGGTGATAGCTTGAAACCATCGATTATCACCTTTTATAACTTCACTAAGGGTGGTGTAGATACGGCCGGGCCTCCTTCAGTGCGTCCAGGAATACAAGACGTTGGCCGTTGGTTGTATTCTTTTCAATATTATGCTATCTTTTAGTACTCATTAAACAGTTATATATTTGTCCTAACTTTTTTTTTGATATGTCTTATAGTTTTGGAGATATAAAAGCAAATAGCGAAAGGTAGCGTTGGCTCTTGGTCGCCCCCACCCCCGAAAACGGGCGATTTAGCATCTAGGAAAGGTGGCGTTATTCTTACACTGCATCAGTCTACAAACACACCAAATTTCATTTAAATCGGTCACCACCGCTTCCTTGTGTTTTCTTGTTAGTTCATTGCGCCTGACGGAAGGTTCGAATTGAATATTAGTAGCTACCTTGCAAATCTGGCTGGTACTCTAATTACTTCCCAGCAGGATACGATACTTACCCGGTGTACCTGCACTAGATTCTCTGTAACGTCACATAGTCAAGGTGTATACTTCACGCACGAGGCAAGAAAGCTATTTAAGCTTTGAGAAATTTCGATAAAGTTTTGATCAATAATAAACAACTTTCGTCGCTCCTACGCGAGATTACATTTGCATAAATTTGGTTCTCATTTCTGCAGCCCCCCACCGCCCCTACGTTTTCAGGTGTAATATTTACATAATGTATATGAAATATAAATCTGCAAAGGCAGCGGAATTATACACGCACCGTGGCGCGTCTATTATAGGAAAGCCTTTTGCTAATTCCGCCTGTATACTGTACGCCGTAGTAGTATATCTCGAAAACATTGCCGACGTGAAACGCCCGCCTCTTCTAGTCGGCACAACGAAAATACGTAAATCTTGAAATAACGAAACAACGAATGAATAATTAAATTAGGGAAAGCCGGAATTCAGATTCGTGCGTTCTTTTTTGGGGTAAAAATTTGCAAAAATTCGCGCCGAGAACGGGGCGCGTTGAAACCAGCTATAGTGTTCGGAGTCTCGTGCTTTCCGGAGAAATCTGCGGAGCGCAAAAGTTTAATAAGAGTTCTGCAAACAGAACTACCCGGAACAACTGCTACATACCGTCCCGATGAATAGGTTGGAATAATTCGAGTAATATTCACGGAAAAGTGCGAAGTTATATAAGAGCTATGCATGGTTCATACGGCTGAATATGTGTTTTGGAATTTTTTAAAGTTGCAAGATTAATTTGAAAACGCCAGATTCGATTAGTCTTCTTAGACCTCTCCTTGATTGTTAGTACGAAGTTGTACGCTACGAACAAGGTGGCTACAAGCAGGAGCATCGAGTTAAAATAAAGTTTATTAACAGCTGGTAGAATTAGAATTTGAGTTGAGGGTGATGTTAGGAGTATTTCGCCCTCGTCGATGACACCTTCCCCAAAATAATTGGCACGAATTGCTGCAATATGTGGTAGGCAAGGTGGCAGTGCCCTGTCAGCTAACCCACAAGTAGTTTGTTCCTATATAGTTCCAGTAAAGTCCTTGTTCTTTGCTAATTGAAGTCTCCAATGAAATGTCTCAGACCAAAAAGATTTTCCCAGAGGGTTTCTCTGAGATTCTGCTCCCTCTCCTTGAGTTCATAGGTGCTCGTCCCTTCGTCGGCCTTCCTTGCTAATAAATTAGCTTTCTCGTTTCCACTGATACCAGTGTGTTCTCGTACTCAGCATAGTGCAACTTTGTTCTCTCTGACTAAATAGTTCAGTTTCTCTAAGCATTCCCAACTAATTTCGATCTGATAGTGTTAGAATTTAGTGTCATTATGGCTGTTTGACTATCGGAGAAAATTGCAATGCTTTGCTTCGGGTAGTTCCTGTCCAAATTTAGTTGAGCACATATGCCAATAGCATTTAATCTCTGCTTGGAAGACATTGGGGTAAGTTCCCATTGGCTCTGAGTATTTGATTCCTAGCCCGAATACTCCTGCACCCCTTATCCGCTTTGGAACCATCCGTTTAGTATTTAATGGTATTTGCCTTTAGGGAGTAAGTGGATAGTTCTCCTTCCCGTTCTCCTTTGATGCTTAGCTTCCTGAGGACCTGCTTTTCGAACCATTTCGTCCTGCGGTAGATTGGAAAGTGCAAAAATCCCCGTCAGCTATCTGGCATGAGATTTAGGCTCCACCAATCCCCACCCTGGTTGTCGGTAACCACTACTCCATTACCATGTATAGGGGGGTGACATCTAAAATGACGTCCAAAGCCGCGGCTGGGCATGTTCTACAACAAGTCTATACAGTTGGTCATGACTTTTTTCATTTTTCCTTGTGAACGGTCGTCTTCTCCTGTTTAAGTTGAAGTTTTGTGGTATTGGTCAATAATATTTGACAATCTCTTAGAATGTGTCTGGAAAACATACTGAACAATGTATCTGTATTATGCAGGATCTGATTAGTTAATCAAGATTTATTTAAAACCCCAACAATAATTAAGGATATGGTAGCATGGTGTGAGTTGTTGTACAACGAAAGAACCTTTGTAAATAGCTTCCACTCGTTAAATATCAGCTATCAGTGGATCATGATAGAGAGTAATTTTATTAATCCAAAATAAACTGTGTCTTGGGAAGAGATGAGGCTGTCTTCAATATATCCTAAACATGTTTTTTCTACTAGATTGGACGTTTAAATTTATTTTGATGTAGCTCAGGTTTATTTTTGAGTAACAAGTGGCAAATGTGAGTGCAAAGAAATATGTATTTACGGCATAAATGTGTGTTGATAGGGGTTGGTTTAGTGCTTTAACATTTCTAGATCTTCCTGATCAAATTGCTGAATTTTGTGGCGAACATATGTGACAAATTTCTTTATTAGCTATCTTTATATGCTTATATTTGCTTCCATATATGTTTTTGCTGATATTTGCTGCAAATATATGAATTTCTTTGCAAGAAGATGTCCAGGTATGGGCCTTTTTCTGGACAATATATGCATTTATTCAGTGTTGGATGGCGAGTTAAGATTTCTGTGTACCATCAATCTATTCTGGTGCATGAAAACTATGTGAAAATCTGATGAAAGTTTTGGAGTATCCATATGAACTCCCACATCCTGGTTGTTAACATCCATTCGCTGGCATATCTTGCAAGGCTGATTGCGCCTCTTCTCAGATAGGCTTACCACCAACCTTTCGCTAATGCCTTGATGGTTTAGATGTCTCTATCAAAGTGGTGTGGACCGAGCTCATCATCCTAAAATTTTCCTGAAAAATTTGTATTGGAATTGCTATTGTCTTGGAACACACACAAAGGCTGAGCCCAAACTAGCAACTGGCCAATAACATTCAGTTTTTTTCTGGCTTTAGCTACAAAAATACGTTCTTCCACCTTTGATTGAAAATTGAATTTATATCATCTGCAGATAAAACTACTTTTTGTGAGATAAATGGACAGGAAGGCCATTTATTCAAATCAGAAACAATGTGGGACCCAGGACAGAACCTAGAGGGACCCCAATATTCACTTCTTGAAAAGAATACTAAGAATTGGCTTTTACAACACTTGTCTATACTTGACACTCTTATTGCCAAGATCAAGTGTAAAATTTTCAGTCACACAAGGACAAATGTTTTAAACGAACCAATAAACATTCTTAAGCAATATATGTTAATCTATATAAACACAACAGTAATGGTTCGGAGTTATAGTTTGGTAGCAACTTATAAAATTTAATTGTCCGGAAAATGCCAGTTGATAGTGGTAGCGGAAGTAATGGCAACGTTCATTAAAACGAGGAAGAGGTAAGACTTCTTTATAGTTGTGTGTTCTATGAGTAGCTAACACAGTACATAATATAAATTAACTTTTCAACACTTCACAAAATACAATTTCGTTCGCCGAAGAGGAATTAAAGTGTATGTAAATAAACTAGAAGACATATCTTTCAATTGCAATTCGATATTCTCACTTACAGCTTGCAAAATCTTCCTAAATCAACCTTGGACCTAAATACAAAAACAACACACATACACACACACACACACACACACACTCGTGCGTTCGCATATCATGTGTACGAGCTGTCCTGAAATAGATTTAATGACGCAATAACAGGATATAGCATTTATCGTAAAGATATGGGAAAACGTTAAAGTCCACCCCGAATCGTCCCCTTTTTACGGCTTTCCGATGAGAAGCGTCTGGTGTCCGAGCGAACGAAGAAGCCATTATCGCCTAAATAAAGTCCGCGTTATTCTAATGTTCGACGTTCCGCTTCGTTCGATTGTAATAAAAGATAAAATAGCAGAGGGGAATTTACAACAAATTAGGGCTATCTACCGACATATGTGTGTACATCGTCGTAAAACGACTACGAAGAAGTCGTAATTTCCCCTGTTATGCAATCCTACTGACTGCGCCACAATATTTTTTTGCAAATTATAGGATTGTCTGGAAAAGTAATCGACGAACATGAATCCATCTCACCTCACGTCTTATTTGCTTTTTCCAGTTGCACTATTGACAAATTTCCCGAATTAATATAGAAAAGAGAGCAAATATTGAACGATTTCCTTCCCAGATTAACGAGACAATTTATCGGTAAAACGAAAAACAATGTAACAAAAAGAGGCGGTATTAGCTGAGTCGGATCATCAGGAAAGCCCCGGGGTGTAATCCTTCCATTCGTTGCTCGTTCTAACAAGATTGCGAGAGCGGGATGGAGAATCGTTGGGGAAGATCGTAATAAAAACGTTGCGTTCCCCGCCAGTGTGGAAGTTTTGAACTTGCAACGTAGTATAGGAGACGACGTAACCGCAGTAGATTGTACTATAGAGATATATACTATTTTTGATTATGGTTATTGTACCTATAAGTAATTATAATGATGATTAAGTTATATAATTAATAATTAATTTATACGTATACCGCTGTGAGCATAGATATACAGAGTGTATTGTAAACATGTAGGTACGCATTTATTTTTATAAATTAATGTTGTATACTCTGAGTAAAATATTGCAAAAAAATAAAAGTAGTGTGCAAACTTGACAATGTTTCATATTTTGCTGCAGCTTTGTATTCAGTTTTGTGTTAGGAAGCTAATTTTGTGCAGCACAAAATGTATTGAACTGAATATCTCATCAACGCACAAAGCATGAAAGTTCTTATGAACAGCAGCAACCAACAAGAAATGTTGGCGTAATTAAATTATCAAATTTGGAAAGCTTTATGGACATGAGATGTTTTTATGTTTATCAAATATTACATATTTGTCATCTTGTTACTGACAAATTGAAACTTTTTAACACTTTTGACTATTTTCGATTTTTACCTTTTTAGTGTTTTTGGCAGTTATCCTTTTAGTTTATCCAAGGTGAGTTTTATCCTTTTGGTTTATCAGTACCTATTAGGTAATTTTTAAATTGGAGAAATCACAGGGGACAAAGCTTGTTACAACGATAATTCCCATAGAACTTCATCTGGTAAATCTCAGTAGTGAGTTAGGCCAACACTGTGGTCATTAGATGTCAGCTCCAAGCTGATTATTACTGGATCATGATTGTTGATAGGTGATACATAACTGAAAATTAGTTTTGCTGTATTATTACCGGTATTTAAAATGTGCAACATTGACTTTTTGATACAAGATGCAGATTTAAGTTGTCACCATTAAGACGATTCATAAAGAAAGCTCTAATATCATTTTTATACAATATGTAATGATCAAACGAGCGGTCACTCTCTCCCAAGATAACAGACTCAGATATCGCTGAATTGCATAACTTTGATATTCTTGTAATTACGGAGACATGGTTGAACCTTAGTATTGGGATCTTCAAGATTTTGGTTCTGCTGGACTCCAGCGACGAGATCGATCAGAAGTTACTTATTTCCATTCTTCAATCTTGTGGTTTCAGCGCCCAAGCAATTAAACTTTTAACGAACTCCGGCGTTCGTGGCAAGAGAAACAATTATCAGAAATTATTTCCGTTTATTTTACCGAGTTTATATTTATTTTTAAATTGTTTTCTTGCTCTAGCATACGTATATGTAAATAGTTTTGGTCTCACCTGTATATGTCGAGTTTTGATGTACTGTGTATATTTTGCCAATGTTTTTGCTTATGATGTCATGCCATAAAAAGGTACTGGCCATGATATATAAAGGGCGCGTTTTGCTGTTAGAACCCATTACTTACTAACCCACTTTCCTTCCTTCCTGACTGCCGGAGCCGATTCAAGTTGGCCAGCACATCCTCACTGCAGGAGCCGATTTAGTTGGCCCCTGTCTGTCCGTTAGGAGAGCCGAATTTAGTTGGCCCCATACAAGCCCTAACTCCGAGTATTCTGTAGAGTGGGACGATCTAGTTGGCCTCTTCAGGATCACCACCGTCCGTTTGCAGAGTGGGCCGATTTAGTTGGCCTCTGCATTTCCCTCCGGTGAGGTGTCGAGATTTTGTTGACCCTCACAAGCACACCGTCATCCCGTATATGACTGCCGATATAATTAATATTTAACAGGTTAATGCATCTATTCGATGTTACCTGGACACCTGGCCCGTACCTTGCGTAAGCATTGTTTGTGGTTTTATTATTGTATATAAACTTATCGCATTGCTACTCTTGCCTCCAGTATTCCGTTCTGTAATGCGCCTGTTTTATTATTTGTGCATTTTGTAAACATTTCGTTTGTCTTGTATTACCAGTGTAGGAACAAGAATTTATTTTATTTTTTTTCCCCTTTAAATCTGTAAATAAACGTTCGTATATTTGAACCCTATCTGTTTGCAAACGGAAACAACCTGTGTTTATTAGATAATTAATCTTTCCTGTTACAATAACAGACAAATGACAGACTTATCGCAGTACGCCATCTAACGGGCCGCATCGCAACTTAGTTATAGACAAACGCGGTACACAGAGGTTAGAGGTGGCGGGTGAGTTCAGTACTGTCACTGTTACTTGGTGTTTTTATTTAATTATCTAAATCCCCGGAATCTCGAAAGTACCGTTGCAAACTTATGGAAAGTTTGCTGCACGGCCCCATGCAGAGCAGGGATCCATAGTCGGGTCAATCTTTTTTCCATTATACACTCGTGATCTGTGGTACCGAATGTCATCCTGTACCGTCCACACATATGCTGATAACACTCAGCTGTACATAACTCTCATTTGCCCCTTCCGAGTTTGAAAGAGTAGTTCAGTGGCAACAGTTTGGCTTCTCGTTGTCATTCGGTCGAGTACTATACTCGAAACTTAAGCTACCCATAGTTAAACTTTTTTTCAAAAGGAAACCAATAAAGATGAATGTTGTTCCAATAAATCTACAAACGCTGTTCTGTTGGAATTTATGAAAAACGTTTATAGTAACCTGGATATTAACAAACATTGCTTAGCAGCGTTTACTGATTGCTAACTTGGTTTATATCTGACCAAGAAAACAGAAAGGAAATTGTTCCAATCTTCTTATTTTGATGTTAATTTTGTGGTTCCGAAGGCCCTCATTGTTGTAGGCTAGGAGATATATTTTATACCTTGGTTATTGTAATGTGCTAACTTATTTATTATCTATTGAGAAGAGGATTAGTAGACTTCATGGACTTGCTGAACAATATCTTATTTTATTCTTGTTAAACGTCTTCCTGGTGTACTAAAATTATGAGACTCCAAATGGGAGCCTTGAAGATTACTACTTTCTGAAGATGCTTGAATATAAATAAATCAAAAATGTCGGAAGTTCCAATTTCTGAATCGATGTATCCACTAGGACTCAGTATTGTGGCTTGAACTTTTTTACTAATTTTCTAAACGGCAAGCTTATCAACAAGAGCAATGGCTACGTTTCCTGGCTGATGTACTGGCAAGTTTATATAAAAGGTTTCTATGAAATGTTGCACGTAGAGGATCGATTAGATTAGATTAAATTAGGGGTAGGGGTGGCACCACGAACCTCTTTCACCGCCACCATCCAGGTCTATTGTGATTCCCATTAACCCTAGGAGGCGCCCTCTGCCTTTGCTCTCTTTATGAGGCTTCACGTCCTTGAGAGCGGCTCCTTAGTGTAGCTGTACGCTGTGGGATGCTCTGTGCCCAACATTACAAACACATGGACTGGGGTTTATTCTTCCTTCTCGTAGAATCTGCAGGTGGCATATTCCGCTAAGCCTATGTTGTTTATATGCCTATTTAGTCTATACTGACCAATCAAGAGACCTATTATCTTTACCAGGCAGGTCTCTAGTGAATGCAGGCTTCCGTCCTTTTAGGAACTCCTTTGCCTGTCTTTGTCCTGGTGATTCTGGCCACCATTACGTGGACTTGTTATGTATACAATCGTTGATGGACTTTCTGATTTCTGATTTGGTGGTGCCGAAGGATGGGCCGGGAATTGCATTGACGTACCTTGTCTGGTCAGATCGTCGACCGCCTCGTTTTCCTTTACGCTCTTGTGGCTAGGAACCCAGGCTAAAGTTAGTTTTCTTTAAGAAATCACGTCAGCCGCATTTACGCAGTTCCAAACCAGTTTGGAGTTAACACTTGCTGAACCAATCTTTCTGAATGTTGCTAGGCTGTCTGAGAAAGACCGATTAAGACTATGTGGGTGATTTACTGGATGCTTTAATCTTGCTCTTTCCGAAGGACGAAAATTTTTGCATACTGCACATATATATGTAGTTTCTTCCTGCTCTTAAACTACAAAGTATATTTTCCGCATGTCAACATTGATTCCTCTCACATAAATTCGTACACACCCAATTATTTTTTACAACGCTGGCTTCGATATTTCTCACCCGAGGGTAGAGAACAGAGATTTCATCGGCCGAAATTTCCGCTATTCGAAAGCATAACATTGGCAGGGCACAAATACGGTCAATGAGGCCGAGAAAATTATTCGACCATAAAGCTACGATACAGCAGCTGAACCGAAGCGAAATTGCGACTAATTCAAATCCGTCCTCCGTAGGATCGGGCAAAATAAAACAATAACTACGTCGACGGCCGTATAAATTGTCCTCCTTCTTCGCAGTCGTCGTCGTCGTCGTTGTCGTAGTTGCGATTGTACTTTGTAAGGGAAAAGGTGAAAACGTCGCCGTACCAATCAGAGGAGAGACGGTTGGAAGTTCAAGGCGATGGGGGTTCATCAGCGTGTTTGCTGAACGCTGTAAATACACACGAACGTCCTACAATTCATGTCCTATGTTATACCGGTAGCTCCGTTGATGCTTAGCATTGCTGCTCTAGTTGGGAGATTTCGAGAATATATTGTTGGTAGAAGAGGTAGGAGCAATGAGGATGGAAGATTGCGAGTATTCAGCGAACGATAGCAATTTAATACAATGAATATGAATTCCTTGAGAAATTATTCTTTGTTGGTTCGAGTTTTGAAGGATGTCTTTTATCAGCTGGAACGTGTTCCATTGCAAATATTAGAAATGTCGTTGAAAGAACGCGGAAAATTCGCGGAACAACTGAAGTTCACTTTTCAATTTATTTTATTCTGCAACAATGCTTGAAGTCTAATTTCGGAAGACATACTTGATAGTACAGATGGACAAAAAACTAATTTCTAATGTTAATTCACTCCACGCCAACAACGACAACAACAACAACAACAACAACAACAACAACAACAACAACCGCAATACTAACCCTCCATGGTTCGTTCAGATCTGCCGGCAGGGTTCAGATTAATCGCTAAATTTATAGTACTAGGATGCCGACGTACACCGTGTTATCCCAGATATTACGTACTTGTTGATTAATCATAAGTTCCATACACGAGCACTGTACTGTGCATCATTAGTAACACAAAATGTTTTACATCGTCATTAACGTCTCTCCATGATAGTGTAGCATGAACAGCACTCGTTTCGGATCGGTACAACGGTTCGCGTGAAGAGGGCGCCGCCACCTATCTCACTTCGTTTCTCCTGTGAATATCGACGCACCCATTCCGTAGGAATGTATTTTACACCAGAACTCATTACGTATTCTGTATGTAGCCTGCGTTAATTGAAATATGGTTGCCTGGTGATTTGACATATAATTGCGTAAAAGCCTACAATTTGCACGGGTAGCCGATAGATGTTCCACGGAACGGATATTGACACATTGGTTATACCGTTTATGTCGAGTGTTGGCACTGTTTGATGATAAAAGATTAGATTTTTGTCGGATTACAGCTTTGGTAATTTTTTTTTGTGATTCATTCCACTTTTATAGCTCAAAAATAAAAAGAAATGTAGGAGTATATTGTGTCGAACACCAGACCAGATTTGGTAAGCACAGTTTAGAGCTTCACACAAGGCTTGGAAGATTGCTTTCAGAATTAACTACAAAGGGCTTTAATAAATTGTAATAGCTGTGATGGCCTCAAAAAGGATATTTCTCCCTCGTCAATGACAGCTTTGCACGAATTGCTGCAATAGGATGTCAGGTGTTTCTGAGGTTCATCTTTCACTCGGCAAATGCTGCAGTAACTATTGTGTTTCAAACCTATCCTTGTCATGTGTTCCCCAAGGTAGACAGGGTCGTGTGAAAAAACCCACAAGTAAATGTAGGTTGGTCCTACTTGTTCCAACATAGTAGGTACTTGATCCTTGTTTCTTGAAATTTCCAGGGCATATTTTGGAATGTCTCAGACCACGCAGATTTTCCTAGAAGGTTGCTCTGAGTTTTG
>ML217581.1:0-10744 GCA_004785975.1 Popillia japonica
AAAACTTGGGGGCTGCGACCTGTAATGCCGCGTTAACTAATCACAGGTTCAGACTATACGGCGAAAGCACTTTAGTAAAGTCTACAGTATTACTTGTCAAGGCATCCTGGTGGCCATGGCCTTGACGCGAAATTGGGCATTTTAGCTGAGCTCCCTCTCATGATGATCCCTTGGCATAAATGAAGAACAGAAAACGTATGCCATATGTAGATTAGGTACTTTCTTCCAATGCCTGTACATACCTAATAACAGCTAAGACACAATTTTGCAGAACATTATATTTTCCCTGATACACTCGAGACAAAGTAGTTTAGCCCTTCCGTATTTGTATTTCAACTTGCAACTTGTTCAATACTTTAACTTCTAGCTTCCTATCAGCTTTTTAATAATTCTGAAATGTCTAAACACGCACATATCTCTAATCTGGAATTAGCACTCAAACGGTAGCTTTTTGAAAGAAATGCCAATACATGTCAAATTCATTTTTTATGGGGACGCATGTGCGCTATATATTTAACCTCAAAGCTTCATGTCTCGTATCAGGGGGGCTAGCCGTAAGATCGAGTAATACCCCATTTGAAAAGCAAGTGAAATATCTTTGAAACGACACCATAATTATTATTACAATTAAATGTTAAATAAACGTTTCAATGAAATCTATCAAGTGTGGTATCATTGTAAACAAAATTTAATTACCTTTCAAATAATTTATCACTCGATTCGAGTTTCCTAATAAGAGAGGAGGTAGCTCCACTGGTAGGTGACATGAAGTTAGAAGGTTACATTTATTCCCCTACAAAACAAATTTGAAAAGTTTCGTCATTTTTTTTAAATTTGCCGTTTCAGTGGTACTTCATCTGTTTCATTGTTGCTGGGCCACCCTGTATATACTTTTTAACACATCTTTTCTTTAGAAATTGGTGTAATTATTTGCTGGTAGGTCAAACACGGCTGCAGAAAAGGCATTACATTTCATTCAAGTGAATTTATCTACACTAATTGGAATTTTTCTATTATCAAAATTAAATTTATGATAATTTATTTATCTATGGCAGTAGAAATTAGAGTGAATGACCAGAAGGTACTAGGCGTTAGGTTTGGCGGTCAAATTTGCTTAGAAACATATTAATACAAACTACCAAAATACATAACATGATATTGCCTTAACAAGCTATGTAGCTATCATAAGCTGTTGCAGTCAGTCGAAAAAAATGTGATACAGTTTTCAAGAACGAATGAATGTTTGACCCTGCAAAGCATTGGTTATAGTACTATAGAATTTGATTGAAGGAACTAAGGGTTTAAGTTTAGAAAACTTATTATTACTTTTGTAGAAATCTTCTTGGGATAAAAATTCTGTAGACAATGATGTAATACCTAGTACGAAATTAGCACTATAATTAAAATATCTACACCACTATATTAAACATGCAGTGGAGATCTTACCACTGAAGGAATTAGAGCAGCATTGTTTGAAAAATTGAGGAGTAGAAACGTGTATATTAGACCTTACTATTTAATTATACAAAATTTTGGTAATTTGAGAATGTTTAAGCTACTTGATCGTTCACAAAATATCAACGATTCTTTGCCATAGATGTGGATATTGATTGTACTAGATACGCTCGCAGTCGAACAAAACCTCGTGCAAAGCCATGCAAGGCAATATGACCTGTCATGTCAACGTCATGTTGAATGCATATAAAAACGTTACGATGTATTTCGGAAGGATGTTCCGTGAAATCGATACCTATGCATCTTTAGAATTCCGTTCGCAGAATCTGCTTGGCTTTATAACTATGTAATTCGCCCCTACGGTATGAGTAAAAATTTAATTCGAATGTCAGAAAAAGCAGGAATGCCACAAACTGCATGACTTATTCAACGATGTGTCCTAAGTGCGCAATTAAAAGTCCACATCTTACGTTACTTCTGTCTTTCACAAGACTTTTACAACTGCGTATTACCTTACAGTGGATTCGATGCTCTTACACATAACATGGCCGTTCATGGTATTTATTCTGACTGCTAACATTTATGATAGTTGAAATAAAAATAAATTACTTATTTCTCTTTTTCGTCTTTATTTGCGTGTCAGATCATGTATCTGCAGGACTGACTGAGGAAATGACTTACTTTAATGTAAACTTTATGCCTTTATCGATTTAAAAGATTTTAACTTTATTCAGTGGCTAGCGCAAGAAAGTGACAATCGTAACAAATTTGACTATAAAATGTGTTTTGTTAGATTCTTCTTTTGTAGTGAAATAAAGCCGTTCTTCTCTTACTAAGATTTATTCTCTGTCGCTTCACCATACAAAATATAAGTTTCTTTTAAAGGAAACATGAAAGAAATAAAAATTACTCGATAAAACAAACTCTCAGATTCTACACAAACAAACTTCCTGTTAACATAAATTGTGCAATTACCAGGAAATTCTTTTTTATTTCCACTTCAGTTTACCTTTTCCTTTAAATCTACCCATTAATTTTTTTTTTCTTTGATTGACGGTATTGCGTTAATTGCATCACATTATTCAATCAAACAAAAATCTCAATTTACCTTAATCAGAATTGTTTACAATGCTTACAGAAAAACAACAAAACATGACAACAATCAGCGGCAAAAAGTATCAACTACTTGTCGAACGTAACGCGCCATTCCCCTTATGTAGCTTCTGTCGCGGTTATTTTATGAGGTAGGTAGGTACGCCGACCCTACCGGAGAAAGACGAATGTACTTCTTTTATAAAATACGCCGTGTTAGAGAGTTTTGCGGGGTCTGTATAGACGGAATGAGCTTTGTAAGCCTGTTGGATTTCTCCTTAGTACTCGATCCTTACGATACCGTTGGGAATCATTCTCTTTCTATATATAGATGTGGATAAAAGACCGTGTAGCGCACAATTAGGAAACATCAAATGGTATTTTGTCGCGGATGTGTACGTGGAATTGCCGTCCTTTCGATTCAGAGTATAATGCTGCTTCACATCTTCAGACTTAGATGTATGTATATGCAGTAACGGAAAGATATTCGCCCATGTTGAATAGGGAATCCTGTCGTCGAATTGCATTCGAGAAGAATGGGATTTGGTAAACTCATCGGCGTTACGAGGCAATTTCTGTATGCATCTTTATTTGGTCGTTGCACGGTTTTGATGTTCGCGAAAATCGCTTTTGTATGTTTATTTCTAGTCGTTGAATTCTATTAAACCTGTGGACTGAGGCGGTGAGGGTATAAAATCTTAATCTAACAGTAGATTTGGACTTCGGTTATTGAATATAAAATCCATTTATACGTTCGTACCTGAAAGCTGGATTACATAGTTTTTTACGGTAAAAAGTCGCTGTAGAGACGTTTGTAGAATCTGTAATAAAAATATTCGAGTTTAGTGCAGCTCGATGCAGGAAACCGAGCAGCTATGGAGTTTACACTTGCTGCATTCTTTAAATCCTATCTTCCTTGTATGAAACACTTTACTGCTTATTTAGATCACATTTACCGAGAGGTAATCTCCAAACTGATAATTTAAACTCGGGAATGTTCTTCACGGTAACTCAAAAGCTTAAGCTAATCAATTCTGGAAGCATCAGAGAAAAGAAAACGATTGTTTAACATTGTTGTAGAAACAAAACAATTAAAACACGAATTCGATTCTGTTCTATATCTCCTCAATATGCTTTCTTCACTGTTCTACTGTTATCAACCTCTTTGTATATGTTAACGCCCTTAATATTGTATGGATGGCGCCTGCGGTCACTCCAAAAGATTGTTCAATTTCTAATTATCCTTTTCGTTTTTTTAAATTTTTCGGTTAATTCAGTTATGTTTTACTCTATTGCTGCCGTGTGGCCATTTTCGTACTTTAAGTTCACCGTTTTGTGTGTTTGAATTACGTCATTTCCGCCTACCCGTGTCACTTCTTTCCGTTCCCCGCGTACTCCATTTTTGATTCATTCTGCCATTGACCTTCGAATGAAATCGTGGTTTTGCCCTCAGCCGAGACGAGATTTATTTGAGTAAATTTAAGTAAAGTTAGAGTAATTTCGTATCCCATTTTTTGTACTCGCTTATCAAAACATGTCATTTCACAATTCGATTTGCGTGCGTAAAAAGCCACTTTAAGCACTAGTGCGTGAAGTACAGTTGGTACTTACTGTAACTTCATTAATTTAGTTACATTTTAAAATCATAAAACTCTAACCCTAATGATTTTATCGGTAATAAATTATCCATTGCCGTATTGGCAGCTTCCCGAATTTCAGAGGGTGTACATTCTATTTCATTATCAGAATTTATCATGTTGTACAGGTTTAAATTTTGTATCGAATTTTCTGAATTTGATAATTTTAAATTAAATGTCACTTCAAATAATCAATACATACTACCAACTCAAATCTTTTAATTAATATCAAGGGATTTGTAGTGTGTCATAAATGAAAACGTATTTAACGATAGGTATTATTAGTAGTACTCGGACAAAAATTTTGTACAAACTTTGTGCGTGAAACATTTCGCGAATTTGTGTCCATAAACTAGCCACTCATTCGCGAAATATATTTTCACGCACTTGCTTCGTAGATAACTATTGTGCGATTTGAGTTTGCTTATGGTGCTTCCAGCTTGGGGCGGAAGCCTTTCAAGGTAATTGAACATTTGAGGTCTCGCTCTTTAGAGTTTAGTTCATTTCCAAATATATAACTCATTTTTAAAACACATATAATTCATTTTCAAAATATTAAAAATTCATTTCAAAATATGTAGTTGATACCTAGATATATTTAAACATCAAGAATTTGAATAAAAAAAATTATACCACTATGTTTATATTATGTGAATAAGACCTGGTTAGCTGTCAAACGACAGGATACTGTATAACTTACATCTGAGCAACGATTAATCAATTAGCGACGGATATATGTATTTATTTTTAGTGTATCAATTTAAGCGTAATTTCTTTGCCGATAACGTAACTTTTAGTTCAGGGAGTTCGTGCCTTAAGCTCCCTCGCGTCTGTAGCACCTTCTCTTTCACTACAATTCTACAATTTAGCAGCCCTTCGTTTAGAGCTAAGTTTAAACCAATGCTTTTCATCTTCTTAAAATATATACACGCTACTTTCTCGCTACTTTCTCTCACGCTACTTTTGTCCTTCTGTATCGGTATTCCAGAGTCTTCAGTGGTCAATGTGTGCAATCTTTCCCAAATTATTAAGGCATCATAAACCGTAACCGAAGTTACAACTCATCTTGGACAAATTAGCGTTTCGGCAATTTACTGCCCACGAAATACAACATTATGCAGTAGATTATTTCAAATTCAAGGAAAATAGGAACAGTGCGTGACAACTTAATGTAAGAAAACATCATCATTCTAAACAGCTCTTTGATGTTGCTGCACACCGTTAAGAAATAATGATTTAATAAATAAATAAATAAATAACTAAAAATTCATGATTAGTGAATAAATAAATAAGTAAATAAAAATTCATTGTTAGTGAATAAATAAATAAATAAATAAAAATTGTCCAACAGATTGCTTCATATAAAGGATTAAGGTACAAGAAAAAAAATAAACAATCCACACAACAACAACACGATTACATAGAGTCACTACACTGTATGATACAGACGAGCATATGCAGTATAGGAAGTGACATCCACCCTAGGCCGGGGAACAAGAAACTGCAACTTTGATAACATGTTTGAGGAGTCAATCCTATTAGGTATACTAAGTTGTACACAAATTTTATAATGAAGTTGAGAGCTAACTTCAAGTGACTCAACATCGAACTGTCGTAGTAGAAGTTGATAGTGGTATCCTCTGTGAGGGTAGGTACCTTGCTTTTTAAAATGTAAAAATTTCAGGAATTTTCTCTGACCCCTTTCAACGCCTAGCTTGTTTATAGAGTAAAATGGATTCCGTATTATGAAGCCATATTCCCACCTGGGCCTGCCAAATGTGAAGTAGAGTAACTTAAGTACATGCATATGTATATCAATTTGCAGAGAAATGGAGTTTCTAATTAAAAATCCCAACATTATTATAACAGAGGACATTGCATGATCGCAATGCGTATAGTAAAAGAAAATGAACTAAGTAGCCACCTAAATCCTTACCATTGAATCACGGCCGAGCGAAACACCATCAACTGTATAATGGAACAACAAAAGGATTTACTTTTTTGTGAAGCTGATAACTAACTTACTAGTTTGGCATTACTTAGATTAAGATTATTGTTGGTACACCAGCTAGCAACATTATTTAGTTGTTATTGCAGGTGTAAATAATTCGTACCGGAAATAAATAGGAGAGGACCCAAATTGGATCCCTGCGGAACTCCTGAAATAGCATGAAGAGAGTGGGAAGTATACCCATTGTAGACAGTATATTACATACGCTTAGATATGTAAGTACACTCACCTGAAAGAAGTTGTAGAACGATTTACATAGCGATTATATGTAAATCGTTCTACAACTTCTTTCAGGTGAGTGTGCGACTGTCTATGCTAATAGCAACTCGAATACTCGTTGTTGGCAGCCACAAAAGTCACAAAAGACTTAAAGAAAGAACAATTCTTCTAATCAAGTGTGGGGAAAACATACTTCCCGAATGAATCTGTTTATTAAACTCTTTATTGCTAGCTGGCATTCTAACACGTTAAAGTCTATTACATACTTATGTATTAAATTGAGTTTCAATTTGACCATACACTATTATATTTCCAAAATCACCAAAATGATCAAGTTGGAGAAAGGGGCTAAGGACTTGCAAAAACAATTATTCCACCCTGTCGAATAATTTGACTCTAGGAAAACTGCTGAGGTACATACTCTGGATTGTTTAATTTTTTTAGAATTGCTGGATTCACTATTCTCAGTTTAGTCAAAGTAGTTCTACTTCTTAATAAGCTATACATTAAGAAGATGCGCAAGGTCACGAGTGTTCTTCATTGCTTAAGAAATGAAAGTGTTAAACATTACTTCATTTCCCCTTTAAAGGGAACTGGTTATTTCTAGTAAACCATCCTCGAAATTCTACAGTAGCTTTCCTACATTCAATATTATCAATCCATGCGGTACACAAGCTTAGAAAATATTGGATTGGGGTACAAATATTTGCATCGACCAGTTGTTCGTTAGTAGGAAATTGATGACCTCACATTTCACTTTATTACAATTGATATTATAGAAAATTTTTCTATTATAATATCTCTTCCGACACTTCAAAAATTGCTCCTAACGTTATTTTTTAGCATTCAAGCTTTTTACCACTTATGTATTTTAAGACGGCATGGCGTATTAAACCATATACCTATACAAAACAACTTGCTTAAGTTGGGGACCATATCTATTCGATTTTTAAATTACTGAATACAGCTTTCTTAAGTCTCTTTGCATCTATGTACATATCTAACATATCCTGTAATTAAACAAAGGAATAGTAACTCAATTAACAATTTTATATTTTAATCAAGTAAACTTGCATGAATTAAAACAGAGTCAAGTAAAATGCAAAAATTATTATACAAACTCACTTTCACCCACAAAAACTCCAAACACTTTGATAAATTTATCAAATTGTCGATGTTTTTGTGGGAAAAATGAATTAGTGTTTTACTTTGGCATAAAGGAAATCCAAAGAATATTTAAAAAGTTATTGCATAACATACATACATATTGCAACAAAAAAATCTTTTTTTGAATCCGAGAAACAAATGCGTTCAAGTAATGGAAAACCCACAATCATACAACATATTACCAAATTAGAACATTTAGGGATGCTGTTAATGAATGATTTGGTAATCGATTAATCGATTAATCAAAAATTAAAAATTAATAGTATTAATTTATAATTAATTATTAATAGAAACAACAACAACTTCTATATTCCGAAGCTTTTATTCAACTTAATAAAAATTGTCTGCGTAGGTTTCATATTTTTGCCTTACAGCTTATAACTGTCGAGAATCAAAGATTTATTAAATGAATGTAAAGCCGTTGCTAACACAAAACTGCTTTTATTTGGTTGATACGTATTTTTCTTTATGCACCAATATATTATCCTATTGTCTTATGTGTTATTGGTGTTGTGTTCGTATTTGGCATGCCCCAGATGTTTCTCTCCTCTTCTCTTATAATAGTTTTATGGTGTTGCATTTATTGAAATCTTTCTTTACTTGTTGACATTATTGCTCAAACAGAATAGTGCACAATAAATGTAAAACCACACATTATGTAGATATTTTACTGATGCTAATGTTTGTAATAATATTACTAAAAATGTTTTAGCCATATTTCTATTTCAATACGCTAGTAATTGATCACACAAAGCACTAAAAAAATCAAAAAGACCAGTAAAACTTTCACCATTTTTAATAAAGTGTGAACAATCTGAACTGCAACTGCTTGCTTGATGGTCAAGTAGATAGAACTCTTAATGTTTCACACAAGAGATTGTATTTCTTAGTATATCTAGTTCGAGGAAAATAATTTTACTTCAATAACTCGTTAGCAACCACCACAATCTTCTATTTCACTTCGACAAATTGCAAGTTGAAGCTGACATAACCGAGGTACCGTGAGGCTGTCGCAAATATCAAATAATACAGCTAACGAATGGCATCATTACCTGTTCCCTGAGACGACGCAAATGCGATCATTACAAAGAAGCACTTTTAGCGAGCATTGCATTACGAGTGTTACCTAATCTACAATTTAACTCGTACATCCATCAATTTGTCACAATATCCGGCCATAAATCGAATATTACGCACATATTTCCGTACACAAAAGCGTTAAAGTGCCAACGAAAAATTATATCTCTCCCATCCTGTGCGCCCTAAGCAGCTCCCTTTATACAGAAAGGTACCATTAAATTCAAAAGCTCGCGAAAACTCCAACCGCACAATGGCGACGCATTACGCTTAATAAAAAAATATGTATACAGCAACCAGAACGTGATTTCGATTCTTCGTTTTTATTCCATCGTTTTCTCTCTTTTCATTTCCCGTCGGTTTTATCTGTGCCCATCTCGCTTCTTCAGTAATAATATCGCTCGCGATTCTTTGATAAATGTTCCGACTGGTGATTTTACATGCTGCTCATGAAATGTTGAATTTATTACGCATGAAACACATTTACCTACTGTACGAGATTTATTGTATGAGACGATGATGGCGCTGTAGTCGTGTACCAGACCCTCTCATTTATAATTAAAACCTTCGGTATATAGCAAGAATTGACGAAAACCAGTCGGGTTTTCGCTCGTTTGTATGTTGCAAGTATACAGTCAGTTGAAGAAAAATAAGATTCAGGTTACTTAAACTAAATTTAATCTCGAAATTTTCTTCAACCGATCCAATTCAACATTTCAACATTAGGCATCAAAACATATATTTGATCGATTAGAATGTTCAGGGGTGGAGCAACTTGTCAATAAAGAATGGAAACTGGTGGAACTCATACCTTTATTCTCGTCTTCATTTTACCTGGCACCATTCTCGTCGATGCTTTTTGTTCAGTCGATGCCAACGATTCCTACATGGAAGATTTTCGTTCTACAGACCGCACTTGAATACATGCGGATCGTCCTCATTAAGACGCTAAGATTTGCCAGGAACCATTGACCAGATTGTCCAGCTGTATATTATAGTTTTGGCAAACCAAAAACTAGCCGGATCCCCACATATGTCAGCCCACCATAGACCGCGACAGCCCTATCCAACCTCCTCCCATGGGCATCAGTATAAAAGCACGTTCTGCACTTAGGATTCTGTATTCCGAGACGATCCAAATTGCGCGTCATTGATGTCCTCAAACCACCAGACGTCAAGTATTTGAATGAATTCTTCGAACAGCCCAACCGAGAATTCTATAGTTCGCAAACAGCCCGAGCCCGGTGATGAGTTGGTAGTACTAACGTTTACAATTTAGAGAGCTACCAAAGATCAGACTACTGTGGAAGCATATCGATCAATGAGATTCTGTCATTGTAAATAATCAGAATTTCTTTGGTCGTAGGTGTTACATAATTAAGGAAAGAGATCATCGATGTAGTAGTGAGTCTAGTGATCAAAACCACGTCCAAGCAAAACCAGCACAGAACCAATTATGTAGGTAACAAACAATGGACTAGGAAGAGCAGTAAAGTATCTAGAACAACAAAATGGTCGTTTTTGAAGACTTGCTATACTACCTTGTATTGTTGAAAATGACACTTGCAAACGTAGCATGAAAACTCTTATTCTCCAGATAATTAACGACCGAATTACCTTTTAAATTTTTTGCTCTTACGAATTACATACATATATTGTTACACATCTGTCAAGAATTTATTGCTTGTCACACAAGTGTTCTAACTCTAGTCGTCTGCAAGAGAATGCATTAATCTACTGCCAGATTAAACAGCATAAGCATGACGCTTGGAAGCTCCATAACGGCTTCTTCGGTTAGAATAATTTACTACGTACGTTTAGCAAATTTCTCCAATTGCTAAAAAAAATCAAACAGCTCGATAGTTGCAGAGGTAAGAATGGCTGACTATGGGCTACATAGTTCTTATGCTTCTGGGTTTGTCAGTTTTTCTGTGAGGATGGTGGCAAGAGAATCCAATTACACAGTCAATTTGCAAAGCAAATTTTGCAGCGGTGATCTCTAGTTAGTATGATTGCAATCTTTTACAAAATAATGTTTTTGCAAAAAGACATATATTTGGGGACGAGTAAGGAAAACTCGAAAAAA
>ML217581.1:10754-51614 GCA_004785975.1 Popillia japonica
CTAACGATAATCAACAGATTCGAAACAAGCTGCTTCCAACAGCATCACCTGACTACTTCCAAACCATAATAACACCAATTAAAATAACACTTAATATCAGCACTTCAATACGATATCCAATTATGTGTGCCTATCTGAAGTACGTTTTCACTACGAGTGCCGGCCGGCTCGATCATAGATTGTCGAAGGGAAGAAAATACTTCCTCTTCCCAGGGTATAAGAGTTACCTAAATATATACTTCGCATATAATAGCACTGCTCGAGTAGGTAAGGTCTCTTGATGATTGTTGTAGAACGACGATGGCCCTTTCCTCTCACGACATCCTGTGTATGTGTGTGTATCCTTTGGGATTCAAAGTACGTGAAAGCGAATTAAGCACGAACTTTGCATAATATAAATTTGCGAAATCCGTCCCTCTTTAACGTCAACACCTCCGTTTTCCTTCCTAATGATTCTAATTATAAGGGATGAAAATAGGACGGAAAAAGAGGTAAAAAAAGGGGAAAATTATTTTATATGTACACAGTGCTGCTGAACTGTTAGAAGGTCACCTTGATTATATTATTTTTAAGTACTACGTTCTTATGAATACTGTTACAGTTACTATTAAATGTTTTGACTTTACTCCTAAACGCTCCAAATTACATCCTAATACTCTTCCGACTAACAATTAGTCTTCCACGATCTCCTCGTTGTAATTCGTCTAGTATTTCTAGTAAGGTGTAGAATTTTTCTAAAAATATTTCTTTTTGTTATCCTTAATTCGGTTTTTCCTTTTTTTGTCAGCGTCATTATTTCAGCATCATATAGAAGTATGTACTACATAGATGTCGGTCTTATCATAGTTCTGTATACTCCTATGTATTTTTAATTTAATTGTCTATCACCGGATCTTATTCTGTATCGCACTCTCACAGCTGCGATTTGTTCCATTTCTTCTATCCATTCTTTTTGCACTTCTGTATATTTTTCGCTATTAGATTTAATCGTGACCCCTAAATACTTGAACTTATCCACTTCTTCAAACTGATGTACAATTCTAACTTGTTTTTGTTCATTTTTTTTTTGTTTTTTGGTGCATTGGTTTTTGAATCCCATTGTCCTACTTTCGTTTCCTATCTTGTTTATTGTTAGTAAGTTGAATGAATATCTCGAAAATCACCGAATTTTTATTTAACATTGATGGGGCCGCACATGTACATATATAATATATGTATATACAAGGTGTATTTGAAATAAAAGTAAAAAATATTAAGAATGGTAAGATACAATTATGTAGAATATAAATCCAAAAAAAAATTGTTCAATTACGACGCGAATGCCAAAATTAAAATCTCCCTTATAAATTGTAATATGCGCCGCCTATTGAATCGAGAATGTTCACCTCGATCAATCTAACGCAAGAACAGCTGCCGATGATATAAAAACTACAAGATAACGGTGATAGCTTTGAATAAAGAGTTCAATAATGCACACGTTAAATATCGCCTGTCGCTGCACCTCCCCTCCGCTACATACATATATTCGTTCGAAAATATTCGACAGTGGCGCGATGAATATTTTATAAATATGTATCTTTGTCATTTTTTTTCTCGCGACTGGGAAGGAATTTGCGCAAGTCTTGGATTTAAGTTTAATAATGTAATATCTTTCCATTTTTCATAGTCTTTACTTTTATTTCAAACATCCTATATATGTACATTAACATAAACCATGAAATTAAGTAATTGGCAAAATCCCTTAACATTTATTATTATTCATAAACTAACAATAGAACAGATTTATAATGATAAGACTTAATAAAACAATCGAGTAATATTTACTTAATCAATGAGATATTTGTTTGTTTTTGCTTTCACTTAACTTTTTCAAATCGATCTCAATACTGGTACTTGCACATTGTAATTAATGTTGCAGGTTTTCGTCAGTTAAGTGCTTGTCCAAATTAGTGAACCGGCCGTCGAAAGCAGTTATAAGTTTTCTTATTTCTTTGGAATATTTCTAATAATTTTTCCATTAGGAATTTTTAAATTCTTTTAACAACGGAAAATTTTGAACGTTATTATTTCTCAATTGAGATTCAAATAATAATAATTTCAAATGCAATGCATCGATTATTAAATTATATTTTTTCCTGCAATGATATGTTTAACTGATAAAGTTGTCTTACGATTTCTACTAAAAAACATAAATCCAACAACCATCATTCCTTAATTCTGGAACTGGTTTTTGTCTGTCATTCGTGAAGGAATCAATTTCTTAGCGTAACTCAAAAAATTTTTGTAAACATGTCCCACGACTACCCGACATGACCAAAATATACAATGTCACCATATTGAGAGTTTAATTCTTTCAGAAAATCCTTAAATTGTCGATGCGGAAGTGCATGCGATCGAATGTAATTCACTGTTTTTATAACCACTTGCATAACATGATAACACTTGAGCACATAAACAGTGGATAATAAATAAATCCTCAATTTTGGTGTTATTTGATTTTAATTTGTTCATCAATAATTTCATGGCTCCCTTATCATTGCCTATCATGCTGGTGCGCCATCAGTTGAAATTCCAGTAAGAATTTCCAAACGCAAGTTATTTGCGCATAAGCAGCTATCAACAGCCTGGAAAATGTCTTCTCCTTTTGTAGTACCTTTCAAACTAGTCAAGTTCAACATTTCTTCGGTTACTTGAAACGATTCATTTATTCCACGAACGAATACTACAAGTTGAGCTGTGTTAGAAACGTCTGTGCTTTCGTCAAGTGCCAAAGAAAAACATTTAAAATCCCGAATACGATGGCGCAAATTTGTGACAATTTCATTTGGAATGTCGATAATTCGATGACATACTGTTTGTCGAGATAAACGTATGTTTGAAAATACTTTGCTTTTATCAGGCGCTACATCCTTTGCAACGGCTTCCAAACATTCTTTCACAAACTCACCATCCGAAAATGGTTTTTTTTTGCGATCAGGAATGAAACGGAGTAGGTTGCTTTAATAATATTAGATGGTCCCTGTAATGCTGTACTAAACATTCTTTGTTGAGCCTTTAATTATGATTTAAGTTCTGTCAGCTTCGATAGTTTCAGTTCTTTCCCAAATTGATTTTTTTAAACAGATTCTAAATCAGTAGATGAAACTGCAAAACATTATCCATTTGAGCAAATCTCATCTATATCTTCTGTAGTAAGGAAGATGCTCAAGAAGGCCCGCCTGATTTGGAACACTCTGTATAAACCTCCACCATTACTGGAACACTATCTCAGATAAAATCAATTTTCTTACTCTCCTTGGTTTTTATGTTAGCTATATAGAAAACGAACAATGCAATCCATAAAAGCAGCAATGAAATATGTGGATTACTTGCAATTGCTGCTGTGGCACAATAAATTAATACAACAAAGAATGTCTTTAAACAATTGCTATTGTGGAGAATAGTTTAGTTAAATTAAATCATTTTGCGTTTGAATATGGTACCTTGACAAGTTTTCAATGTAAATTGGCGAATTTGTAACAAATTAGGTGCTTTTATACAAGACACTATTTATGAAAAGAATAACAAACTATGTAGTTCATAGAAAATACCTTCTCAAATTTTATTATCTGAATTGAGGTGAGTTTATTAAACCTAACCGGTTATTGGGATGTTTACAGTAGTGGAAACAACAATTTGGCACTTGAACAGTCTCTAATCACAAAATTCCTTTATCCGATTTCAAAAATTTATTTGAAAAAATAACTAAATTGGCAGCAGTTTATGTTTCTATATCTTGTCATCCACAAGAATGTACTGCTTCATACAGATGATAAAAAGGAATTTTGAAATATGTAAAGCTTTCCAAGGTATAATTGTAAGATGAAGTTACTGGAAATTATGCAGTAAACATAATACATGATATTTTTATTAGTTATTTGCGAATGATCTTCTTTGGGTACTCAATGATTTTACGAACTACTTGAATTTAGTGTAGTAAAAAACTAGTTTTAAGTAGATGTCCTTGTTTAATGTTAGATGTATTGAATTTATAACCCTTCTGTATGTTTTGACAAGAGAAAAATATCGCTCTTACGCCTGTAATGTTATATTGCAGTTTTATGAACGTTTTGTCAACGGATGTGTATGGAGCAGAATATTTATATCCAGAACAGAGTGAGTCATAGTTCACAGCATGAGATTCGTTGGTGTTTTGGCACAGCGTAAGTGCCTTGGCCTCTTGCCTTTGAATAAAAATCTAAATAAATCCTAACAGTTTTAAATCTGTACATATTTGCCACGTTTTGCTACATGTTTCTAACGTAATGGTTTACTGTTAATTTCTTGTCAGTTTAATATACTGCTGCATATTTACAAGCACTATTATGCGACCGTTGAGATTTCAATTGTGAATATAAAACGTTTCCATTCATCTAGCTTATATTATTCTAAAACTAGGCTGAAAAAACCTTAATTCTTAGCGAATCAAAATAAAGTTAGACGGCGATAGTGTCAATGAACTAAGTCGAACTGCATACGCAACGTCACGCACACGAAAAGGAAACTCTTCACAAGTGGATAGAGAAAGAAGAACATAATTGATTACGCAAACAAGTGGGTCAACAACGTAATGGTTGACTTTTATTTAAGAAGGTGTCACATAATGTAAAGCGCACAAATATTTTACTGCACAGCCTGAACGTAGAGCGGGATCAATGGATCATTGATACGAAATTTATGTATAATTTATTACGTGCTACTAATTACACGAACTAAGTATCCAATTTAATCGATCAATTATAGATGATGAAATGTTTATGTATTGGAATCGTGATTTTTGTGGTCTCTTATCGTAATGACCCCGGACAACCTACTTTGTGTAAGTTTGAAATAGTGGAGTGCGGACGTACTATATGAAAATGGTGTAATAGTACTGCTTGGCTCCGCGTAACAATTATAAAACTATACTTAAAAAGTATTGAGATATTTTGTTTTAAATTTTGTCAAATCAAATTGGACAAAAAGTTCTTAAAATATCCATTACAAACTTTTAACACTTGAAGGTCTACTTCTTTTGTCAATAGAATAAATATATTAGCAAGAGGCCACCAGACTTTTTGTAGCTTGATTTTGTGCCGAGGTTAGTAATAATCTAGTTTCAGCAGATGCGGTACCTCTTCCTCTTGGCATAGATGTTTGTCACATATTTAAAAGATAGATAGGAAGCTAAAGATAACATGAATAGTGAAAATAAATTTATCAGAAACAATATTACGAAACACACTAGCGTGCCTGCAACTTTTCTGACAGAAAAATCATATTTACCTATGACCGTGAATAAACCTACTCCAAAAACTGACTGGTTTATCAACAATCTGTTAGATTTAGTTCTAATACACAATGAGCAAATCTAAATCAACTTACTACTAGAATACTAGAATCTTGCTCATAAACCAGGAAAAACCTTCAAGTTCCTAGGGTTATTTTTTTCTTCGGCTTAGTGGCTGCTCTAAATCAAATTGGGAAACAATTTGGCTTAAAAGAAGTTATATACAGCCCATTTTCTAGTTTGGTTTAGCGTAGAAATACTATGCCGTTGTGATTACTTCAGTAGTTTCTTTGCAAGTGTCAACTAATTCATCGTTTTATATTAACGCAAATAATCATTCAGAAATAGACTGATGACCAACTTGGTGTGTTTAGGTCTTACACATTACCATCTTCATACACATAAAATGTAAAATATTTGACCCCACACTGACTAGGATATCTACGTATGATGTAATTGTTGTCAATGAATTAGTCATACTGAATATATTATTCGGTAATTAAGGAAATAGTTGTCCAACAATTATCTTCTTAGGTAAAGTTGGGGGCTCTTCTTTTAAACATTTAATAATAATAATAATAACAATAAAGTGACTTTATTGTTCATTCACCATAACAGAACATAATATAATATGTAAACAGAATATCAAATCAGGTGAACGCACAATCCCAGGGCGAGGTTCAGTTACATAAATGTGAACTGCTCTTACCTAACCTTAAAACTGTAATATAGCGCAAATGTCTATACACTAAAGCCTTAACTTCAACTCATCCGTGAGTTCATTATATTTTTTGTAGATTTCAAAGGAAAAGGATCTTTCGAACAGGGCAAGTCTATGCTGTGATGGGGAAATAAACCCCCGAAACCTCTTATTTACGTTGTGCACATCCGTTCTAAAGTGTATTTTGTGATATAGGTACGGTACACATTTATAAGTAAGAATCTTGTGATACAAAGTTAGCGTTTGCAGTATCCTTCGATTTTTCATATTGAGCCACCCAGTTTCAACTAATTTATGTGAAATATGTTTATATTTTCTAATCCCATGAATATATCTCACATAGGCATTTTGTATTTTTTGGATACGCTGATTTGTAGCAATATCCAAACAGGCATCATATACTTCCGCAGAGTATGTAAAACCTAAGAGAACCAATGTGTCACAGAGCGATCGTTTAATATCTTTAGATTAAAGTACGTGTAACTCGCTATATGCTCCCTAAAACGGAATGAGTTATCAAGTGTTAACCCTAAACTTTTAGCACTATTAACAATGGGGATTTTTGTCCCGTTAATATTGATATCTATGATCCCACTTATTGTGGTTACTGCCTCTTAATTACCGAAAATAAGCACTTGTGATTTGAAGGGATTAATATATAGAGAATAGGTACATGGAAGATACTGTTTGAGTAGCAGATAAGTCTATTTATTTTTTCAATAGCTTCAGCCCATTCCGCTGTTTCAAGGAGTAATATAGCTGCACATCATCTGCATAGAAGTGAATTTTAGAATAATTAAGGCATTGCGCGAAAGACGACGTGTACAAAGAAAACAATATAGGGCTCAGCACTGACCCCTGTGGTACACCTTGTAATAATGGCAGTGGTTGGGATACTTTGTTATTTCATTTTAATTTAACCACTGCACCATGACCAACCAATACAGGAAGATACAAAATACTTTGTATACGATGATTTGGCCATTACGGCTCAAGGAAGAACCTTTGAAGAAATTGAAGAAGGGTTAAAGAATGTTTAAACATCATGTCTGCTTATTATGAGGAACACTCCTTAAAGCCAATTCCTTCAAAAAATCAGGTCAATGCATTCCAACCTTCACACACGACTAGCCAATCGCAAATTTAATGTCCCTTGGAATGGAGTGATTCTCGAGCGCACAAATAAGCCTGTGTACCTTAGTAGAATAACACCTGATAGATGTCTAACTTACAGATATCACACGCGAAAAAAACCCGCAAAAAATGACTGCGAGGAACAACATATTAACCCTTTCACTGCGCGAGCCGGATTAATCCGCAAAAAAGGTGGTGTCTGACATAGAAAAAACCTCAAATAATTATTTTCCCTCTATCGATCCAAACTTCTCTTCGTCACTGGACAGGCAATACATAAGTATCCCTTGCGCAAAATGCCTCTGTTCACTGTGTGAACCATGCAAAGACACAACGGCTCAATGCAATCGTACCACGGACGCATTTTGTTTGAGACGTTGCGCAGTGAAAGGGTTAAGGACACTTGGTAGGGTGCATGAAGGCTACACCGTTAGCCAAACTTTACCAAGCAGCTGGCTTTCACAGTCCCAACTCATGCAGTGAGGCTATGAATTTAGCGAGAAGTTTAAGAAAACATTCGACAATCATCACCCCTTTTTCCAGCAGCACCAAGAGTTTCAAAGGCAAAAATCTAGACGCAGTCCCCTGGATGAACCACCCGCAAAACATCCTCTGTCAGAAAGCCCATCGAATGGTGTCTAGTATAACTTCAAGACCTGGAGAATGCTAAACCGTATTAGAGCAGGTGTTAACTGCCCTTCACACTGTAACCCGGCAAAGCAAACCCGAAGCATTGGACGTGGTCCAATATTGTGCCGAGAAATTGGTAGAATATTGCGGACACGAAAAAGAAAAACATCTGTCATGTAATTATTATTATGGGAGAATTTTCTCACGAGAATAACACTAGTCGGAGGTACAATATAGAGAATACCACCAGAGAGACTACAAAAACCTGCATCTGCTAACTTAAGCGAAGAATTTGCTGCTAATTCGTGAATGCCTCGAAAACTGAACGACATGGGCTTTAGAACATGAAGTGACTGATTACCAGATGGTGTAAGTACCAGCTTAGGGGTGAGAGGCTTTCCGGTCCGAAATAATGAACATCAAAACTTGGGCAGAGGTAATCTTTAGAAACCTACATAAAATTGAATCCGTAGAAATTCCAGGTGATAATAGTTTGATTCCAAGATGGTGATGGGGTACCACAGTAAGCTTAGGAATTGGTATAGCTGCATCAAAACGTTTGTCAAATCTGGGTTTTCTGCTAGGCAGCATCCATTCTACTGAAATCAGTTTGCTAGAGAAAGGACCTTGCAAAGTAGTCTTTATAAGCGGAAACAAACAAGCTAAGATTACTCAATATTAACTGATACCGAAAAAACACATGCAACGTATGGGGTGAGTAAATTCTTTCCTGTGGAGAAATTATAGAATAGTTCAGAACAACGGCACAACTTTATAAATACCTGAGAAGAAGCAAATCTACTTTGTGGTGGCATAAATAGAGATGTCCAAATTAGGTAAATTAACTCACTAACAGCGTGGGGATTTTATTCTTTAGATGTAACCAGATTGATGGAGGAGAAAGTGTTATGAAGACATAATAAGCTTTTTGGCCGAATTACGGTTTAGGGTATATCCATGCATGAGCAAAAAATGAGGACACAGCTTGTCTTTTGATGACTTTTTATTCCAATTTAAACGAATCTTATCTGTTACGTATTGGTATACTTTTGTTTGGTTTTGCATGTTAAATCATATTTTTATTTTTATTCACAGCAACATGTTTTAAAGTTAACCGAAGGTGCAATTTATCGAATTGACCAATTACTTATTTTTAAAAAGTTACAATCTTGAAATTTTCCAATTATGCAAAACATTTTTTCACCGTTCTTTAGTTTTACTATTAAATAATCAAAGTAACGGTATAAAAGAGAGACTAAATAACTAAATAAAAGTTTACTACCGCGCTAGCTGGTCTTAATTTCCATCCTCTTTAAATTCGTTCTGTGTCTCGTGTCTGTTTCTACATGAAAGAAAATTAGATGAAGAGTAATTTTCCGAAGCGCCAGACCGTTAAAATTGCGACCAACAAGGTTGCGCCAACCAAGAAACAACTTTCATCAATCTTTCCGGATATTCCGGTGCATAACACGTTATACCACGAAGACATTGGTATGCTACGTTCATCAGAAAAATCGTGCAGATTTAAATTAGAAGCGAACATTATATGTTCATTTATTGCTCTCTACCCGCTACTCATCTTTACACGAGATTTAAGACGATACTTAAACATTAGGCATACTAACGCTATTATTTACGATCTTATAACTTATAACTTAAGTTAAAGTTCGTATTTAATGTGAAACATAGAGATTATTACCAAGTAGCTGTGAGTTTCGTCTGCGTAGTTTCGGTGTGTGCGGTTTGTTTGCCGTATGCGGGAATTTGTACCTAATGATTAACATGTAAATTATGCTTTAGTTTTACATTATATCGCATATTCATATATACATACAGTAGAGAGTAGAATGTGCCAGTCGGCTGATGCAAATAAGTTTGTTGACGTAGAATTTTGTTACAACTCTATTAGTAGCATTTTAGAGGTTTGTGCTTCTGAAAATTTATACATGCTCTTCATTTTGGTTTTCAATCCTAATGCAGCTGTTAATACCTTAGGAATTCACATAATTTTATTTGTATGGAACGATTTATTTGGTAAATTTTGTCTTGTTAGTTGATACATATCAAGAACATATTCCTCAATGTTATTGCGAATTATTTCTATAGATGTTCTATAATTTTATTCTATTTTTATGTGCGATAAATTGACGCTTTAACTTCTTTGAAATTGGAAACTCACAAAAGGTAATTTTTCATCCTTGCAAAGGGACTTAAATTCTGTAAAAGGAACTTCATGAAATTTAAACCTTTGATATCATAGCAGAACTTTATTAGTTACTCCTAGTACTACCAACTAGTTACTACTTACTAAAAATAAGTTTTTCTAACTTTAAATTCAATTACAAATTAAATAATAAAATAATAATAAAATAAAATTAATTTTAGTATTTAGTAGGCTGCTAAGAAATTTAAATTCAAGAAATACTAGGTAATCTATACAATGTTTTAAATAGAAGTTAGTTTTCTCAAATAAGCTTTAAATTATGCGAAATGAGTTGTAGTTTTTGGATAATTCAAACATGAAATAATATATTCTTTAACAAACACCAATATGTTTTGTTGTGGCAACAACTACAATACTGGTTGTTTCGGTAACCAACAATGTTGAAAATACAGCTTTGAATTAGGGTAAGGGCACTAGTTGTGGATCGGGCACTAATTGTGGATCAAAATATCTGTACTCTTAGTTTCTGAAGTTAGACGATAAATGATTGTAGTAGTATGTTTACTACACATGACAGCATACCATATCTTTGTCTGTGAATCAGAGAAGCCAGTTTAGCTATGCAAGATTTGTTCCATTTATTGGCAGAAATTTCAATTTAAGGTAAATTAATGTAAAAGTTTGTAATTACTTCTGTATATATTGTTCAGAGCTTTTAAATTCACGCAAAAGAGAACTAAAAGTATATAGTTTGGATAAAAAAATACATAGCTTTACCTGAAGCATTAGTCTTGCAGTAACGCCATGTACAAAATCATTTAAAGTTTAAATTATTGTTTAACTAAAATGTTGGCTTTGTAAGGGTAATTTTGCAAAGTACCAACTCCAGCATGGCAGAAAGCAATTACCCCGGCTAACATCTTGGGTGGATTTCGAGGAAGTGGTGTCTGGCCTTTGGATCCTTCTGCAGTCCACGCTTACCGTTTGATGAATGATACTATTCTTGTCTCTGTTAGGCAGAACGATGAGCGACAACCCGGATGTTCATCTAATACCACAGCAAATTTTTCTGTCTCACCAGTAGTTAAGGTGATAAAAGAACTTCTCGCACCAGAGGAAGACAATACCACACGTTCTAAAAGAATAACTACTACTAGATGTGTAACTACATGTAATAAACTGCACAGCTTAATGACGTAAAATCATGTAACTTGTTGCTCAGATCATGAAATTTGGATTTTTGCCATTAAAATATAATGTTCTTAAATTAGAGTTAATCATTTTAGCATTTAAATAATATCCTGATCTTTTGATCCTCAATTAGTGCCGGTCACTAGTTTCGGACCACTTTGTGTATCTTGTCTGTGGAGCGTTATAATCTCATGCGCACTGTATTTATATGATCTTTATGCTGTTTTCTATCAGTATATAGAAGCAAACTGGTTTTCGTTACTTGATCCTCAACTAGTACTGGTGGTCCAATTATTGTGGATCAAACGCTACTTTCTACTTTTTCAGGAAAAATGCGTACTGAACTGCAATTTTTGTAAATGTAAGTGGCCTTAGAAATTAGTCAAGGGATTAATTAATAAGTTGTAGGTAAAGTAGCTAGTTTCTGTAATTCACACTTCCGTAATCAGCTAATACGTTTAGGTAGATCCAGAACTAGTGCTTTTACCCTAAATGTTGCAAATTAGCTAATCAAGCCATCGAAAAATGACATAAAAATATTTGCAAATATGTAATTTAAATGCTTGAAATAGTTTTAATTAAAATAACAGATGGCATCACTGCTATGGCTAAACTAAAATAAACCAAATTATAATTTTTCAATTAATTCTTTTATTATGGACTTGACTGATCAAGTCCTTGCGTTCCTGCGCAAAACTCAAAAATACACTTCTGTTCTAAAGTTTCCGTCCACATAACGAATTGAATATTCCTCTAAATCAGGCGGATTCTCAAAATTCTCCTTCTAAATCGCTTTGTAATTCTGTTTGGAAGCATGAATTTATGAGTGATTCTGCGTCGTTTCTAATGGTGCAAAATTAAGAAAATGAAGATACCTTTTTCTGATTTGCTAGAAACATTTAAGCAATACACAGTGCGGATAATACAGCATTTCTTCTATACCAATTATTTTATATAAAATCCAAATATGTAAGTACAAGAATCTACAGAATCTATGGTTGCCAAAACAACAGCATCTTCTTCAAAATTCACTATTTTTAATCTTCCAAAGCTGCTTCTGGATTAGTGCTTTCTCCTTAAATATAGTAGATGTATTTTGTGGTTGATTGAGTTTCAATTGCCTACTATTAATCGCCTTAATCTATCACAGCCTCTTGACCGCTTGGATAATTTTTTTAATGCCTTTGGCATTCTTCATTGATAGCTAATGAAAAAATTGCAAAACACCTCTGCAAGCTTTTATAATATTTTATTAAATGCGGGATTTTTGGTGTCCTCATAAACAGCCATTTTTAAGTATTATTAGATTTATCGCATAGAAATTGTTATGCTCTTGGACAAAAAAATACGTAAAGAATTTTGCTTATCAATTTTTTTCAAGCCTAAAACTTACTTTTTTATAAAGAAATTACACATGAGTCATTGTTGTTGTGATGCTCTGAGCATGTGGCTTCTTTTCTGATGGACTCCTTGATGTGCAGCGGTTCTTTGAAGGATACCATTTGCTCATCTATTGATAAGTCTAATTCTGTAGACAATGCCCGCAATTTTCTCGGTATAGTATCAATCAATGACTTTATCTTATTTAGCTTGTCTTTATCTTTACTATTATGGTTAATTACTTTTACCAGCTGAAGATTTTGCTTTAATTTGCTAAAGAGATTGACAAACACGCCAGAGCTGTATGCTAAGCGATTTCGTGTACTGAATTTAGTTAGATATTGACAGATATTAATACTTTAGTCGATCTCTTAGTATCTACATCGTAGCATTAGTTCTTTGGTATTGATACCCATCCATCGATTCTAAGTATTGATATCTTCATTTCTCATTTTACTGGGCGTGTAGCGCAGTGTCTAGCGCGCTCGCTTCATAGTCCGGTGGTATCGGGTTCGAACCCCGGTATGTTCTTTCTGAATTTGGTTTTCTGTAGTTTCCCAAATTCCACGGCAAACGCGGAAAGATAACATCTTAAGTCGGTCTACAGGCGTAGACGCAATAATGACTCATGACCAGCCGATGCCTCCTGTAATTGGCGCAAGCTGTTGGGGGATGCTAAGGCATGAATTATTATTATTATTATTGTCATTATTATTATTATTATTACTAAGAGGAGAGACGGTGGGAGAACGATTTCCTTCCAACAATGTTAATATCAACAAAAATTTGCAATATAGACTTCCACGAATGCGTTGTTTTTCTGGCTGGTGTGAGTTCATTGGTGACATAACATATAATAATAATAATAATAATAATAATAATAATAGAGTTTATTAAGCAGCAACATAATTTTACATGGTATAGAGTATAATCTAAACAAGAAATCAATACCTGCCTAAATGGATCGGAATCATCTGAACGATGCTCTTCCTTCAGATCCATCAGTAATGAAGGAAAATTAACAAAAGACGTGTATACATTACTTATCACAATATCCTCAATAGACTAGCAATCAAAAGACAAGAAAGAAAGAATAACAATATATTATACCACATCTACACGTACCGGTCGACCCAATAGGCACAGCAGCATGACAAGATACAACAATCCCACACGAAATTATCTTAATCCATGAAAAAGATGTTCTTTGTACTTATTCTTGAACATAGTACAGGACAGAGATCTGAGAGTTGTATTCATTTCAATTTATTCGACACCTTCTTCATATGCGTTTCCGGCAATCTTCGCTAGTTCTACGTTACCATTATATCATAGACTAACACATCATACCATCTGAATCAGCAATGGCTGATTCTCCACTTTCACCAAAAAATTAAAAGAGTTAAAATAATGGATTTATTCGATTTGGACATTTGTGTCTTACAATGCAAGAAGAAGAATATCTCCTTTAGATAAGGAATCCTTCAATGCCCAAACACTATTGCGAAAAAACTACTCTAGTACAAATCTAAAAATGTGTTGTTATCCCAACACTTCGAGTCCTGTCTTGTAAGTTTTCTTCTACATTTCGTTACTTGCGCTCACTGTTGTACTTCATTACCCTAATCGTATTTTAAAAAGTTATAATTGCTGTACCATGAATAACTTCGTTAGTACTACAACACCTTATTTAAATGTAATAACAGCCTCATCTGGAAACCTGCAAACTTCTCTTCTTTTCAACTAAGGAAAGGGGAGCAGCGAAAACGGCGGAATTTATGTTCGAAATTCGCAAAAATTAACTCAAATATTTTTACACGAGGACGTCCAAGGTTTCTCTGTGGAAGCGCGTTTCAGCTTAATTTAAGGCGGAATTATAGAATCGCTTTTTCCGACCTTTAAAAATAATTCATTTCTCCGAGGCCCAATCAAGATCCTTTTCACCCTTTTTTTAATTCGCGAATCGTACTTCGCTGAAGACTTCCTCGTAAAATATCGTTCCGGTACGTACACCACTCGAAAGGGAAGCAAAGAAAAGCAAGAAAAATTGAAGATGTGCGGTGGAAAAATGACCTTTTTGAAAAGCCACCCATTTCGTCCGAGTGGAATTCATTTTCATTTTTATCGACGCTCGAATATTCTATTCTGGTATTAAATTGGAAAATTTTAGTGCAAATCGCTTTCACGGTTCCTGCAGGTTTACTCATAGAGGAAAATAAGTGAAAGCTTGCGTAAGAGTGCATTAGTAAAATAAAACACAAATACGTTATAAAGAACTTGACATTTAATGTACATAACATACAAGTTTAATGGATTTTATTTAGTTGTTCATTCTATTGTTCTTGAAATCATCTTAGAGAATATTTATAAAAGAGTACATTCATGATTTCAAATTATTTTTCCCGCCAAATTCGTCTCTTTAAAGATACATAGCTAATTAGATAGTTAGATAACCTCAAGTTCTGCCTCGTCTTTAGGTCCTAATTGGCTATGAAGCTAAAAAGGAATGTTTAAACAGTGAACCGAAAGGAAGCAATTTTTTATGCAATAAGAGGTACACAACGACGCCACATATATAACACCAAAATCATCAAATTTCATTTCAACGCTTGTCTAGCTTCTTAATTACGCGAACAACTTCGCCATTTCTATAAGGGTAGAAATGCCAAAACAAATACGAGCCGGCGCTAAATTCAATTTCGGCGTAAATGATACGTGAATGACCCCTCAACTAGAACAAATGGCATTCTGCCTGAGTCGGAGTCGATGTGCGCCCGATAAATTTCGTTTCAGGAATAGAAGACAAGCGGGAAGATTTATTTTATTAGGGACCGCGATAAAGCTGTATTTGGTGCAGTTACTTATGCCGCTGTTGCCCTTATATATAAGTGTTTCCTTCTTATCGACAAGGCAATCGCCTCTGTGCGTTCTTCGGATCGAAGCATTTCGAAAATTGCGTGCCGTGGCAGCGACGATAATGCCTGGAAAGAAAACGTGTGATTTTCTCTGAAATTGATGATAACTGCACTAATCATAATAATAAATACAGAGAAACCGTACACTTATTGAAGATTGCAAATTATTACCCTTTAAATAGTCATCAAAGGTGTTTCTACAAGATTAACTGTAGGATAGCTTAAATACTATTCGAATAGCTCGTTTGTGTAATGAAAATATTCGATCAATGCCAATGTGTGAGTCCCAATGAACAATTCCAAACGCCATTTTAGACTGAAAATTACAAGAGACTTACCGCCCCACAAAACAGCGTTTTGCGATCTCTTGGTGCGCCTTCTTTCTGTGTGGCCAATACCTAAACTTACAGAAATCGGGATATTACAACTTCGAGAGACTGTCCTAACTGGCTGACCAACCACTAACGACAAGTAAAGGTCTTTCCAGTTTGAGAGTACCCTCATCTAGCATTTTCTGGGAACCGAATGCATGATGCCTCCTATGGAAGCCATCTAAGAGCGTCAAACTGTGTTACTTCTAGAGTGTTGGCAATAGTTCACAAACACTGCAATCGGTCCACTCCAGTTGGCTGGGAGTCTCGGTGGTGCTTTCAGTTAGTCTTAGCGAACACAAAACCTCGGATAATACGATATAATTGCATTTAAATTCGAGAATTGTCAATACTAAATACCCTGGACACAGTGATACGCACTACCCTGTACAATTGGAGCTGATATGCTGGCGCTCTCCATGTTTATAACCCAGCTTAGATCAAAATATAATGCATGCATCGTCATACGTATTAAAGCTATCACTTTAATCATATAAATTGCAAGCTTTTGTTTGTCACAGTGCTTCAGACGACATAAACCCGTAAATAGGTATCCCCCATTGTCTGTCACACAGTACACATTAGTTCTCGTTTTTTCGCTCGCACTGAAAAAGCGTAACCGCCCACCCATTCACGTCGGTCGCATTGGCAGAACGCGTTTCCGCGAAATTAATTTTCCGAATGTGCGATCTGGAAAAAGGACGTGCCCCGGCTAAGAGTTTCGCGGAACAAATTAAACGAACGAAACCGGCAGCGTTTCAGGATGCGCTTTGTGCTCGTCGGAGTTAGGTTAATTGTGTGATTCCAATACAAAATTGGAGGAATTACCACGGAAAGCGAACCTGCACAGCGGATACAACGGGCACGGAGTCGGTAATAGTAGCGGTAGACTTCATTATGCCGGTGATGAATCGAAATTGCACGGAGGATATCGGTTTGATTCAACTAGTTTATCGATAGACACGATTTTAGTAGAAACGTCAGCTAGAATACTGATAATAATGGGGTTCCGTAGTCGTTAGAATTAAATACAGACACCTTTAGACTTAAGATGCGCTGTTGGGATACAATTATAAAAGCACTACATTGTCGATGATGAACAATGCAGTAATGAAAGGATGAAAGACTTAACATACAAAAACATTACATCGCAAGAGTTGTAATGACAAGGCTACATAAAAAATGTCTTTAAAAAAATGTGTTCGAAGTAGGGGAAAGGCTGCTGCTACATGTATTGATAATTTTTTAGTTAATCGGCAGGTCGATTCATCCAGCAGCCAGTGTTTTGACTTGACTTTAAGAAAAAAAGTTCTAACGACCACTACATATTATCTAGTAAAAATATGTCCAAAGCTGTTTGGGAGGTTATTAGTACTGCACGAACAAAATAATTAGTTCTCCAGTGGCGGAAGGTGGGGTAAAACCAAGCGCTGGCTAGTACTAATATTTAGTCTGTATCAGTCTGATTTGTTCAGCGAGGATAGACGTACACGTCCTTTCCCGGTCAATTTTCTTATTTTTTAGTTTCAGAGATTTTATCACTCCTAGCAATAAGTGCATTTTTGTAACACGATTCTGTTGTTAATTTTTTAGAATTCCTTGGTTTTAGTTTGTAATTGCGATTATTTGTTGTTTATCATCAGAATCTTTAGTTTTGTTTTTATTTGTGGATAATTTTTAAAACTTGAAATGGTAGATTTACTAAAAGAATTTGGGAATATCTTCACTTTAATTGATCAATACACGCACAATATTTTGTATTATTTCGTATGAAAGCATTTTATTTCGATCAGCAACGCAAAAATTTCGACAGCATGTTAATGCTAAAAAACATCAACAAAGTAGTGAAGATATGTACATTACAACAAGAGTTTTATGAAAATATCTATGAAGCATGTGTTTCGGCAAATATCCCGATCACAAAACAAAAATATCCCTATTTGAGAGATTTAAAAAAAATATACTTTACGAGACATTTCTGACGAATCCACAGTTAGAAAATATTATATTCAAGAGGAATATGATAAAACAATGAGTATTACAAAATGGAGATTGTATGAGAACTATATATGGGTAAGTGATGCGTGATACACGTTGTTGTTGGCATTTTGCACCCTCAAAATAATTACCAACCATTTTTAGTTTCTACGCAAATACGACAGAGGGTGAACGCTGAAGAACTGACTAGTATCATTAAAAGTGCTATTTCAAAAGTATATTCAGAAGAAAGTGAAATTTTGGTATTTATGTCTGATGCAGCATTCGTTATGTTAAAATATGGCAAACTTTTACAAGGTGTATTTCCTAACGCCAGACATGTAACATCTTTTGCGCACGCACTGCACAGAATTTGCTTATTACTTATTCGGGAACAGTTTTCGGATGTAAATACTTTGATAAGTACGATGAAAAAATGTTTGCTAAAAGCAGCTTTTCGTGTATCTCTCTATAAAGAAACATGTGCAAAACTACCTTTACCTCTACAATCACTAAATGGGGAACCTGGTTAAATGCTGCAGTATTCTATTCCCAGAATTTTAAAAGTATTCGAAATTTTGTTTCGCACTTATCTGACGATGCTGCAAGCATCAAGGGCTGTAAGAAAGTGTGTTTTCTTTTGTTGTCTTTGTTTTCCCAACTTCAATTTATTGAAACATATTTTGGACAAATCCCTCCCTTTATAGAATCTTTCGAATCACGAAATATTGAACTAAATGTTGCTTTTACGAAATATACAAATTTATTTGTTGAAGCTTCGATTTCTCCAATGCTAAAAATTAAAATTGCCTCATCTATTTTCGAAACACCAACATGGATTCCTTGGGGATCGCTCGGTTAACACTGCACCAAACACTTTCATTGATCAAATATCCTATGATGTAGACTTAGGTTGTCCTGGTCTTGCTATCTTCATCGATCTGTCAAAAGCTTTTAACAAATTTAATCATAATATACTACTGCAAAAGTTGTATAATTACGGGATCAGAGGTATTTCACTACAGTGATTTAAAAGCTATTTGCATGAACGCAAACAAAAAGTAGTAATTCATAATTGTTCGCCAAATGTGTGCATGGTTGACAGGGGTGTTCCGCAAGGGTCTGTTCTGGGACCAACTTTATTCGTCAGTTTTATCAACGACTTTTCTTCAATACTGACACCTGCTACAAACATCGCATTGTATGCAGATGACATTAATGTCACTCTCTCGTCTAACACCTTCTCAAGTTTATTCGAGGAGGCCGATTTTTTACGCACTAGATTGTCGCAATGGCTAGTAAAGAATTATTTACTCCTCAATAATGATAAAAAGCAAGTGGTTTATTTCGAAATAATCAGAAATATAACTTTATACTTAACGGCAATGCTATGGTATTGAGTCACTCTTGTAGACTTGTTGGTATAATTATAGATAATGGAGTCCTCACACTGATAAACTATGTGGCGAATTATCACAAGTATGTTTTGCCCTTCATAACCTAAAAAGATCCTGTAATACTCACAAACTTAAGACTTACTATACTTACTAGAGTCTCAAATTTGAAAACGTTGGTTTAAGAAACAATCTCTCCAAACCATAGGGAGAGGAAAGCAGGGAATATCCCTCGTAGGAGGAGTCCCAGTCTTCAATCAAGCGATTTGTGCAAAAAATCCTAGTCAATACTAAAATGATGTGCTGCCTTCTTAATGTGTAATGAAACCAGTTCAACCGTTTGCTAAACTATTTAGCTTGTCAAACTACTGCTGCAATTCGTACTGTGTATTTACGTTGTGTGTAATATTTTTTCATGGCTTTGCATTACAGGGTCATCTAGTAAGACATGCTACGAGTGCTACCTCCAAATTTGCCTATTTATCGACAAAGGTACATACAACAAACTCTATTATTGATTTGAACACGGTGTGAACAAATATTCAGATTTAGATATAAACAAAGATAAAAATTAATCTATAAATGTTTTGGTAAATAGGCTGAGGTTTCCATACAACGATGCTTATTTAATGTAGCTTCTCGTTTGACATACTACGAAGGTTGCTCTTAAAAAAAAACCTGAATAACAGATTGTGGGACAAGGTACATACCTTCCATTTGGACAGATGCTGACTTAGAATTAGTTTAAAACTCCAATAATAATGAATCATGGTCAACGTAAAACGAGCACCGGTGAAGGTAAAAATCTTATTAAAGCCATGAAGTCCAGAAAAGTCTCTATTGTGGTTTTATTTTCAATATAGGTCTGAAGCAGTTTCAGTTGCCTGAAAGTGTTTTGATGATATGTTGATAGCAAGCACATACTACGTCTTACCATTAGAGACCCAGAAGTAATCTCTTTTAATCAATTAAACTTCAAAATCCCTGAAAAAGCCACCTCAAAGGATTTAACGATAGCAGATTTGCTAGTCGCTCGGCTAGGTAACCGCAGAGTTACCACTTCCTATGAGGATGGCGAAAATTACCTTGAGATTATTGACGATAAAGTTTATTACAAGTTTAACTTATTGCCACACTCCATGGTCCCCAGAAAGTGACATTAAACTTTTTAGGCTTATACCAACCTTTACAACAATTTAATTGATCCCAAAACTGTTGCGCAAATCTATAACAACTAGTTTATAGTTCTTAGAGAGTAGCTATTATTGTTTTCCAAGGTTTTACGGAAATTCTCGGAGTTTTCCCAAATGTGATATTTCGACATTCACAAGTTTCAGTAAGGTTATTGTCGTTTCTCGTTGTTTCCTCGATTATTCAAGTGATAGTGAAAAGTATATGTTGCTAAATATGGGCAGATCACGCTGGGCTTCAAATTTAAGCATAGATCAGCAAAACGCTATCGATCCAGGTAGGGGTCAGGAAAAAATCCATCTAGAGTTAGCACAGCTGTTTAATGTGTTCAAACAAACCATAACTAATCTACTTAAACGATGGAAGCTTCAGGGAGGTTACATTAAAATAAGAAAAAGCACAGGTAGACCGCATATTACTCACCTAGTAACAGATCGCAATATTCCGCAATCGGTTCGTAGAAATCCGCGACTCACTGCAACCGACGTAGCCCGCCAAAATTTCGACTCTTCATAAAGCCGCACCTTCAGTTCGCACAATTCGAACGCGTGTACAATCTGTGGGACTTCATGGAAGGCGCCCTGTCAAAAAACCTTTTGTTTCTGCCAAAATTCGCAAAGCTCGCATTCTGTGAGCAAAGGCTTATCTTCATTGGGGACAGAAAGAATGGTCCAATGAGAGTAAGTATTTATTGTTTAGAACTGACGGTATTAAGTAGATTCGACGAACAAAATATAAAGATCCCAAGTACCAACTACCTACTATAAAACACGGTGGTGGATCATGCCTTATGTGGAGCTGCTTCTCTGCCCGTGGTATACGGCGTCTTCACCATATTAATGGAATAGTGGATCGACACATATATCTAGAAATACTAGAAACAGCAATGCTACTTGATGCTTGTAATTACTTAGGAGGCAGGTTTATTTATCTGGAAGATAATGACCCTAACCATCGTCCGAGTGATATACAACAGTAGCTTCAGCGACATCGAATTACACATCTTGGCTAAGTCAATCTCCCTACTTGAATATTATCGGGCCACTGTGGAAAAAGCTAGAACAACATTTAACTGGCAAATACACCCAAAATGTAGCTGAAAGTTCGCCTAATTTAAGGAAGAATGGAGCAAGATTCCACAGTCGACGATAGATAAGTTAATTGAGCCCATGCTGCGTAGATGTCAAGCCATCATTGACGCCCAAGGTTACGCTACAAAGTATTAAAGCTTATTGACAGTTGTATTTAGCTGAACCGATAATGTCATTTATTTTCTTTAGTTTGCTTCTGATTATGGTTACGCAGTTTTGTTTAAGATACTTGCTTTTTATAAATTTCGCTGATATATGTAGATGAAATTCTCTGATCATTTTACAGCATATTTCAAAATGCTAATTACATCCATAAAGATTCCAAACAATTCTGCTTAAAAAACTAAAAGGCTTTATCTTTTTGGTCGGTACTGTATGTAATTGTAATGAGGTAATCTATGTGTTTGTACCATCATTTAAAAAATATGTTGAGGATTGGCGAACCTGATGAGAATTGTTATCACTTACATATGACGAGATTGAGGTATTACTGTTAAAAATAGAAGTGTACCTATACCCATATACTCAGTGACATTAGATGTGTTATACCCAGACGAAGTAATTTGTTCAACTTGATTTTTTGAAGCATGTTATGATAAGAATGTCAACTTTTTATCATTGATACTTTTTCGCGAAAAAAAATGTCTGCTTCATGGTCATGAGAGCTGACAAATATAGAAAAGTTTAGTTATTGCGTGTCCCCTTGGCTTAAGGGGGCTTAGCCCCAATCGACCATATGTGAGATATCATGGGGAGAAGACTTTGCACCATCCTCCACAAATTTCGGTGCAGTTAATCAACGAAGTTCAAGTTTTTTTGGACAAGCAGATATCGACCATCTCATTGTGTCGATGTGTAGACGTGTACAGGAGTGTACTCAGCTACAGGATCGCCAAACACATTATTATTATTCTTTTTTCGTGTTGTATGTTCATAAAATTTGTTGCAAATATCGTTTCATTTCTAATGTAAAACTATCACATTAGCAAAAAGTCAGGTTAAACAAATTATTCTTTCTGTGTATAAATAACACTTCTACTCTGTCCCCGAGTATATGTAATATGATGCTACTAGAAGAAAATGTTGAATATTTTTATAATATTTGCCTTTTATGACTGTCTATTTATTGTGCTGACGAAGTTCTAGCAAAACGACAACACTGTACATTACAAATGAATTATACCATACAGTTGATGCATTAATCCCAGAAGAGTCTCGCATATCCTGGCATTAATACATATACCTATGATACTATTGTCATCGGTCTGATGTAATTTTATGCTATTCGTACAATGAACATGTACATATTATCCGTCTTATGTCTTCTCTACAACTGCATGTTGATTTGAGATTACATCCGCTTAGTCATTATTGTCGTGTATAAGTGCAATTATGTTGGTAAATCAACGAAACGGACGTATTTATGTTGTTTTGATGGGCTGTTAAGTGTTAAGGTATATTTACATTTTGATATGTGTAGTAAATATTTCGTAAAATCATCATAAAATACAGAATACAAAGGCTGGAATATTCAATATTGACGGAATTACAGTGCTGTCTGTAAGTAAGTGAACAGTAGATATTTTTTTATTGCGTTTATTAATATTTTATGATTAATATCGTGATACTTTAGGAGAAGCTATCTTAATCAAAAGTAGCTTCGACTGGCGTTTAGGAATAAATGTCAAAAACACCTCATCGATGAGGATATTGGTGGTATGGGTTAGGTATTGTTACTATTATGTACAAATGTTTGGTGGCGGGCGAACTCCAAGTGGACGACGTGTCAAAGCTATTTAGCACCATATAGTATGTACGTGTGTCGTATAGCATCTTCTGAAATAGTTCTGGACGATCGGTTGTTTTGGTGATATTGGTTTCAAACTAAATCCAATTAGCACTTAAAAGACTTTGCAATACCCTCAAATCCTTAAAGGCTTAGTGGAAGCGAAATCCAATTTTTGCTAAAATTTGATAATAAGCGATGAAGCAAATTTGTTGCCTTTCTAATTGCGTTAAAAAGCAGATTAATCAGTTTTGGGGAACAAAAAGTCTGGTTCAGAAGTAGGTGTCGTTTGATTAGACTAGAAAGAAATGCTGGATGTGCTAAAATGTGTTGTGCTATTTTTCTTGAATAATATCATGGATATGTTTAAATCAATATTTTGCCATCAGCCAAATCAGTGTGCGTATTTTATGATTGTTGAAAAGAAACAAACTTATTTTGTATAATTTAACTACGTATCCAAATCTCTACCATTTTTTGAACCACTAATTCTCCAACTCTTATCTGATTTATCTTACTTTTCTCCAAAACAGTATAATTACCGTGAGATAATCATTTCAACAAAATTTATTTGGTAATGAAACAATGTATGCTATTCATATTTTCACACTCGTTGCACTTCTTTGTTTGCTGCTTTAATTACTTGATACTAAAAATAACAACGAAAACGCCGGATAATATGAAAATTACCAATTGGAACAATGAGAGTTAATTAAACAAGAATAAAATTACAGCTTTGTTTGTGCAGTTGCCAGATTGATAAAAATCAATGTTATCCCATTATTCTACTCAACAAGAATCACATTTCCGAATACTGGAACATTAATAAACTGGATTTATAAACGCAGCTTTTCATTTTTTGCTTCTAGTAATGTTATGCTATTAATTTCGTTAACGATGCTTTACGCAAATACATTAACCGCGTCTACAATAAAATTCTTGCAAATATAACGGAAAAAGATTCAGCAAATTTACTTGTAACAACTCTAATTTCGCCAGGCAAGTTATAGCTCCAGTTAAATTTATAGAAAGTTTCGTAGTGCTGTATTGGACAGCGAAAGATATAATCGTGTAATTAAAAAAGTTTTACGTAATTCCATTTCTTTATCTTTCACAATTACTAACGTTTCACTAATAGTATTAAAGGATTGCTTTCCAGCGGTGGTGCTTGCATCCATTACTCTTCTGGCGTCGTATATCCCAATAGTGGAAAAATGTAGTTAAAAACGGGCGTCTAGACGTGTTTATAACCTCCATCAATTTCAGTTATAAAATTTCCACGTCCTGTACAGTAGCACTGCCGGCTTTTTTTGCAAATCAACTTGCATCGCCATTAAGTTTAGCTACATGCTGAGAACCACGCGCTCTTGTATTTTAATAGGTTCAGCGCTACACTGATCAATATGTAGATTGGATTTGAGACTTTGGTACATGCAATATAGTACATTTAATTCATGCATATACAATATAGGTATGTGTAGCTCTTTTAAATGCATATTTACGTCTTGCAATGATATTAAATCTAAGTTAAAAAAGAAGAAACCAAAACTAACAAAGGCACTGTTGGGAGTGGTATGGATTAAAAGTCTGTGCCTTGTATGTATAGCAATCGTTATTGTTTGAACAGATGTAGGGTCTGAAAACTATGACAACCCACCTTCTTCGCAAGTCTACTTGCGTTCATGAAAGCTATAATAGGACTAACTATAGTTATATTAAAGAACTAACATGCCAAATTTTATTCAATACTTGTAGTTTATTTCCGTAGCTAACTTTAAAATACTGTTCATGAAAATAAATGTAGGTAATAGCTTTGCATTATACTATTACCTGCTATAGATCGTAGACTTCGTTTTGCTTCTCCCTGAGATCCTAGTGTCTCCTGCATTTATCTTCGTGTATTCCAACATCGTTCCTTCCTTCAGCTGCAATTCTTCTCTTCATTCTGATCATTTCATTTCCTTGTTGGTCTCGCTCTCCTTTTTTCAGACCTTTTTATTATTGTCATTATTTCTTTAGTTATTTTAGTGTAGTAATCAAACTGCTCTTGTCAGACTCTACCTAAGAATGTTTACAGTACTAATATGCTAATGTTAATGATATGACAACAACTAGACAAAGCCGAACAATATACATCCTTCTCTATATAAAGCCCACTCTGCTCAGCCTGACAGTAATTACTAAAGAGCGGATAGACGCCGGCCTCGCAGTAGTGCGAGATTCGTCGATACAGTAACACATTCATAGCGTACATAAAAGTCACGCGGCATCGCTATCAATACCAACTTGTTCTACTGGAGCGTATATAAAACTCAATATTCCAGTAGCGTAGAGCACTTATTTCGTATGTCTATACTTTCTAAATCATTTAAAGTCGTATTTAACTTGTTTTGCACTTGTACTATCCACGCTGTTCAGAATCAATTCGGTCATAGCATTCGCGTTTACATGGTCAAGTGTTTTATATGCTATTAGATGGGGTTTTGAGGGGATGTCTACGTATAAAGCACCAACAATAACATTAACCAAGCTTTTCCGAGTATATCCGTTCGCTGATCTGCACTTATCCAGAAATATGAATCTGCTATGTTGTTGGTAATTTTATTTATTATTTTCGTATATATTTTAGGTAGATAATTTTTTCTTATAGTTGACTCATCCGGAATTTGTTTACAGGTGTACTTGTAAAGAAATTTTCAAAAAATTGTATTGTCAAGCTGCTGTATTGTCTGCAGCTACGAATGCTTTACAGATATCATTAAAAAAATTGTCAACCGGATGACCTTGCTATCTACGTGTTTTGCATTGCAGGTGTTCAGTGATTTTACTTTTTTTTAGCATTTTAACGTGCGTGAACAAACGCTACAGTATATCTCACTGTCATTCAAAGTCGAAAGGCTGTCATGGTCTTTAATCCATTTTTCCATCGACTCCCTGTGAGAATGTTTACAGGATGCCATTTTTGTGTATCGGAAACGGAGAGAAAATTAACTATTTCATTAAAAAATAAATAAAATAAAAATTAAGTCTGAGATTCCCTGCAGAATTTGAAATGAGTAAAAATATGTCACTAATCCTAAATAACAAAAACATAAGTTAGCATAGGAATATATAAAAAAGCAAAAAAAATGCAAAAAAGGGACTCTAAATAAAAGATGAAACTCAAATAATAATTCTATTAATGCTTACTAGATTCGAAACGATATAAAAATTTTCTTGATCTTAAACAAAGAAATTGCATGTTGACATAAGTGCACATCTGCTCACTGTCTCAGTGCGACTGAGAATGTCCGTTAGATGAGCATAATAAACACATTCACGTGATGCATGTTTGTTTCCGCCTACTATCGCTAGCGAACGACACTGTCTAGGCGTCTCACTATATCGAAAAAGGCCGGCGTCGATCCGCTCTTTGGTCATTACACCATTAGATAAGCATACCCATCACATAAATACGAAAACAAATAAAAAAAAAACAGCGATGAAGAAAATTTGCTACCGATTGAATTCTAAACTAGATGTTTACCCTTCATTAGCTATTGTTAGTTATAACACTGACTAGATTTACAGACAATTCACATGTATGGCAATGTTACACTGCTTAAACACCTAAAATCCTTGCCTTGCACAGCTGTCAGAGCAAGAATGTTTGGTAGCGTAATATAATAATTTTAGAATATATATTTTTTCTAACTTTTTATGTAGGTACTTATCTTATTTTCCTGATATTTTTTCTCCTTCTAGGTCAATCGAAACACTACTGATTCGATTAAAGATCAATTCACATTTAATTCGTGTTAATTAATAAACAACTAGCCATGCGTATCAACAAAATAATCTACAGACAAAATATTCTGTCATAATATAGGATTATGTTTACAATATCGTGGACAATTTAAGATATTTTGGAAATGTAGTTTTATAATTATAAGAATAATGATCCTTATATCAATGTATTTTTTGCCAAGCTCTAACAATTCTGTTCAAGGACTAGTGAAAAAGATGAAAACTGAATACAGCGAAATAATCTCTTGGGCAACGTAAAAGACAAGAAATGGAATAGAAGTTTGAAAATTTGAAATGTTGCATGCAAAGATTCTTAAAAATGGGATTAGAGCGAATAAAAAAATCAATCAACTGAGACAAAATGTAGTCCTTATATTAGAATTACATACTGTTCTTGAAAACTTTAACTTGATTTTTGTAAATAAGAAGCGAAAAGAAATTTTTAAACGTTAAGGTCATTCGGTATTTGGTTGACAATGCTGACCCACCTGTTATCAAATACATATCGCAAATTATTAAAATAAATTGGTGTCTGGTGTTACTAAGAATTATGCTGACAATACGTAATCTGTATGAAGCATAAATTAATGTAAGCTTAACGTAAAAGTGAGTTGATTCGTATCTTATCGAATAATCAGGCGGCCCTAAAAATATTAGCATCCTATCAGATAAGCTCTGAACTAGCTTGGAACTGCCTGAAAAACCTAAGAATCCTCAGAAAATATAACGAAGTTACTTTGGTGTGGGTGCCTAGCTATAAGGGCATACTAGGCAAGTAATTTCCAAACAAGCTGGCAAGAAAATGCTCTGCAATAATATTCACTGGACCAGAACCAAGCAATAACTAAGACTGCAATACGTGGTGCAGTGGCTGAGTGAATTACAAAAATTCACCAGGTATACTGAAACAAGGTTGAAGGGCAGCAGATGTGCAGCCTCTTAACTGAGTACACCTGAGAACAGTAAACAAGGCTGTGAGCATGACACGGCTGTCTAAGAGACAAACTGCAGAGAATTGGCATCTCTAAAGATAAGCCTATTTGTAGACTATGCAATGAGGAGGAGCAGACAGAATACCACGTTATATCTGAATGCGCTGCATTGAAACAACGCACAATGTCATTGCTGCTACCAATTAACCTACTAACAGCCATTTACTTTTGGTATATTTAAATGCGTTAGATTTTAAAGTCGTAGTGAATTCTCAAAAGCGCATAAGTTGGTCAAGCAATGGAGCTTATGAACACCTAATGAAAGATATATTGTGCAATTGCATATAATAAAACACCATGCGCCACATCAGATTCATATATTGCTATAATTCCTTTGATAGGCTAAAGAATAGTTAGTGTGGATTGTTTATGTTTCAAGATTAATTGGCTTACTTCGGGAAGCAGTTCGTACACATCTCGGAAGACAATTGAAACTCTGGAGCAGAAAAATATCAAACTATTCGATTCTTCTCTATATAGCCCCGTCAATTTTTTCGTGCGGTATTTCCAAGGACCAATGATGAAAGTCGTGGTCCACAATTTTAATCCCTCGAAAAAGTAGTAGGAACTTTCAAAATGGTGATTTTGACGGATCCAAGTGAAGACTGTAGTAAATCCAAATCACTTTAACCAGTTGCGTTTTTGTAAGTTCGAAAGCAACGGTTTTTATATATATAATAAACTATTAAGTATAATTTGTAACAGCGAAATCACGTGAAAAAATACCTTATAAAACTTGTAGCCTAATTTTATCACTGTGGCAATCGATAAAGAAATTTGTTTTCGAATCATTCGCTACCATAATAGAGTGAGTTCTAAGACAGTTGATCGTCGATTTGGTTTGACGATTCTTTTCAAAACTCGAGCATCGGCATCAGAAATTTTTGATAGACGACCACTTTTGCTAGTTTCCCTAACTTTTCCAGTTTTCTTGAACAATGAGGAGACAGAATACCACGTTGTATTTGACTGCGCCTCCAACGAAGAGATATCCAGTATGATTGAAAATGCTCAAAAATCAATAAACTGTGTCAATCACTGTGTCCTTTACCGGTCGCGAGGTGCCCCCTAAAGAAGATAGCCAAAGTGGATAAATAGCGATTTTACACTAAACATCGAGAAATGGCAGAACATTTTGTCAGACTGCATGGCGGCCCGTTTAAAAGTTGAAGGCAATTGACAAAGTGCAACACCCTTCTAGACTAAAATTCATCATTTATAAAAAACTTGGATGTCCTGTATGGAGTAGATAATGTATATCTCAAAAGGTTTAACATTGATTAACCACTACTATCACATATAGCCAGCTACTATCCAGCTATCATTGCAAAGATAATGTATTTACTTGCAATTTAATTGGCTTTGGATACATTCCTCTTTATTCTTAATTATGAAAATTCCATTTATGGTGGCACTTACATATATTTAAAATTATGTATCTATATCTAATTGTATACGCTAATAACAGTTTATGGGGATATAAACTATAATTATAACTCCGTATATCTACGAATATTTACCATAAAATTGACATTCATAGCAGAATGAATATCTCTTCATGTTTGAACATGTATAATTACACGTAATTGTCGTTCAATCTATCTGAACGACTTCATTAGGAAACAGCGAACATATTCCGAGATTAAAAAATATCAGATCGCATATCAATGCTACATTTAAAACGCACATACATACATATTTTTCTATTAATTATTTAAACTGTTTAATATAAATGTTACGTTTGGCGTAACACCGATGAAATAACTTCATCGTTCGCGGTATCCGCGAAGGTCTCTAATACGCCCAATCGCCTCTAATCAACGTGCGGTACCTTCTGATTCGATCGATGATGCGTTTGTCGCGCACTCGGACCTTGAAGTCATCTCTCCGACGGATCGATTTTTTACGCAAACCGGAGCAGCTGCCGCTATAATGCGACGATTAATTCAGCCGATAAGGTCGGTATCTCTTTTACCGGGTAAACATAACGATGTATAATTGTCCGTAATCAAGGGAAATTATAGCGTTTAAATTGATGATGTTGGTATAGGTTATAATATGACAACTGACTGTAGAACATCTGGTACCGTTTAAAATTAAATCTGTCAGGAGAAGGTTTAGAAGAAGGTGCCGACAAACGCGTTGTTACAGGAGGAAGCTGGGCAAATCATGTTACCGAATAAATCTCTTGCGAATTGTTTGATTTTATTAACAACGTCTTCCTACATTTTTGTAGAATAAAATGATTTTTTAATTCACTATATTATTAATAAAGAAATAGAATTAAAAACCTTAATATATTATAAAAATAGATGCAGATATATCTACGTTGTAGATGCTATTATCGTGAAGACAAGAATGTTTGTTGGTAATGCTTCCCGTAACACCGGAAGTTAAATTTGAATAAGACTGAAATGTTAGCCATGATTGTCGTTGTGTTGCTACCTAGTAGCAAATCGTCTGTAGGTGTGGTCGCGTTATTTTCTCATTGGTTATTCTTGTAAAACATTGTTGTTACATATCTCTAGAATTGGGATGTGTATAATACAGAATGTTAAAGTTTTTCTCATTAGTAATCTAGTCTAAGACAATGGGTACTAAGGTTTCATCTACACAATCATTCTCTTAAGGGACGTTAGACTTTTGGAAATTTCTAATTAATAAATTTGCCAAAGGAGACATTTTTTGTTCGTTATTATGGAAATGCCATGATTTTAGCAACAACTCTAATCGACTGCTAGGGAGTAGATTTTTGATTTTGTTATCATACAGAACACCTTTGGACCAGTATGATTCAATGGACGGAAAATGGCAGAGGCTCATCCAAATCAAAATACCAATGAAACATTCACTTTCCTCATTATTTGTATCACGTCATTCGTGATAGCTTTGGGAAGTATTTCAGCCGCTCCGCACTGGGTTGCATATCTGTTTGTCTCGATTAGCATTAGCTCTATGACCTGCCGGGTCTTCGGTTGTAGCGGATGTGCTTTGCTTATCTACATTTTTTTCTAGTATGTTCATTATCAGAAGAATCACTAGAATTGCCTGGAACAAATTTATCACCCGAATCCTCAAACGGCTCATTATCGTCTTCGTCTGAAAGACATTCCTGCCACAATTGCATTAACTTTTCTTATCCTTTTTGGTAGCTCATTTTTGCAGTCGCTATAGACAAATTCAAAATAAACTATACACTACAACTTGAACTCAACACATGTGTATACCTTCCACGCTCTGTAAACGACTAAACATATTCTATAACACTGCGTTTGCAAGAATAGACTTGTTTTCTTATGAATCAATATCTTTATCGTTTGTAAATAAAGGCAATTTATTATTATTATTATTATTATATGATTTATACGGCCAGTATGGGCGTTTTTATCTATGTGGGATCGCGCCAACCATATGCTGCTTATCGACTGAAAGCAATAAAAAACATGCGTTTTTTACAAAAAAAGAATCATGATTTGCAATTTACTCTTAATCTTATTGCCAACCTATACAGGGCAATCCAACTTAAGTGTTCACCATTGGTAACTTTGTTATTATTAAAGATGCAAGATGGTTTAAATTAGCAAACTTGTAGTACTTTTAACGCTCTTTTAGACGGAAGAACAAAAAAAAAAACAAATGAGCAGCGTCTTTTCGAATTTTGCCGGAAAATGTGTTTTTTTCAAATGGGAACCTTTGTATATTATATCATTTTCTGCTAGAACTTTAATTTTTAAACAAACAATCTTATAAGGAATTTTTTACTGGAATTAAAAATAATGATGTTATGATACATAAACGAAAACAGCTAAATAAGTTTTATAAACGTTATTTTAGACATAAACTTATTATGAAAAGAAAATAAAAATCACTGATTTTTTCATAGATGTTCAAAAATACCACCTTGTTGTTCAATACATTTTTGTGCATGCTTCCGAATTTCTCGAATTGCCTTCAGTATGGTCCTACCATCTATTTGATTTATCTTTTCATTAACTACAATATTTAGGGCGTTTACGTTTTCGTACCTTTACTTATAAATCTGGGTCTTTAAAACCCCCATAAAAAAATCAAGCGGCATTAAATCTGGCGGTCGGCGAGGCCATTGAATAGGACCATTTGTTTCTATCCATGAAGTGTTAAAAATAGTATTTAAAAGTTGATGAGAACCTCTGTAGTTGTGACCAGGTGCGCCATCCTGCTGAAAATGCAAATCCTGTCTACTTATGAGAACCAGATCGCCTAAGAAATTATTCAAAATTTCAGTCAAAAATTCTATGTACCTTTCACCAGTTAGAGTGCCCTCATAAAAGAAAGAACCAACAATCCTTGAACCAATTAAACCACACCAAACATTAAAACTGAAACAGACTTGTGGGCTTCTTGGATGTACTAAAAGAAGATTTTCCTTTGACCAGCAAAGATGATTTTTTATATTGTACATTCCAGAATTTGAGAAATTCGATTCATCGGCCCATAAAATATAACGAAAGTTGTTTACATTTTGGCGACAAAAGTTAAAATACCAGTGGCAAAAAAACATTCTTCTCTCTGGATCCCCTGGCAAAAAAACTTGAACTGGTTTGTACTTATAAGGAATGAATTTGTGTTTCTTCAGAATGTTATGCACAGTACTGTGACTCAAATCAGATTCATTGAAAATATCTAGTATGGAATTCTCACGGTTGGCCTTAAAATATGCGATAACTGCAATTTTCGTGGCTTCGCTTATTATAAAAGTTCTTTTTGTCCTTGTTTTGGCAACAACACTCTCATTGCCTCAAAACTTTCGGCACAGTCTCAGAAAATATTGCTCATGTGGTTGTCTTCGGAGTGAATATAATTCAGCGTAGTGTTCTTTTGCCCTCCGAGAGGATTTTCTGCACACTAAATAAGATTCTAACATATCACACTTTTCTGCATGGGTAAAAATCATTTTTTTCTGTCAAATTAATAACTAGCACAATGAAACTTTTGAGTGAAAAACTAATAAAACTGTACTAATATTTGACGTTTGGTAGAAAGACTTATCGTTGTTTTCATTGATACATAGAAATGCACTTGACTTAACTGTTTTTGTTTATTCATTATAACTCAAGTATTTTTAATCCCAGTAAAAAATTTCCTATAAGATTTTTTGTTTAAAAATTGAAGTTCTAGCAGAAAATGATATAATATACAGGAGTTTCCATTTGAAAGAAACATATTTTCCGGCAAAACTCCAAAACGTGTTGCTCATTTGTTTTTTTTGTTCTTCCGTCTAAAAGAGCATTAAAAGTACTACAAATTTGCTAATTTAAACAATCTTGCATCTTTAAGAATAACAAAGTTACCAATGGCGAACACTTAATTTGGATTGCCCTGTATAGCAAGGTTGATCCGGTCAGAATGGATGGGCTTTTTGGTCACTATTGTGGCAGTTAACGTGGCTTAGATTAGGTGACAAAATATTTGACATTTATTAATATTTGCAACCTTAAGGGTGTTTCGTACAAAATAAAAACTCGTGTAATTGTTGTATTAGATACGTTTATATACTTTATTAACATAGAATACACACTTTTTGTGAAAACCTATCCATGGGATGTATTAGTTTCCAAAACAAAGTCAATTAAAATTTAAAAAAATTGACTTTTATTTCCTAAATAACTACAAAATGTGTCGATAAAATGCGTTTTTTGCTTCAAATATTTAAAGTTGTGGTTATAATCTACGCCTTTACTATCGATTTTTATCGAAAAAAGGCTGAGTTTTGTTTTAAAAAGAGTTTGAAAAATCCGTAAATTCGCTTTATCTTTTGAAGTTTTCAATTTCGAAAATGTAATTTTTTGAATCAGTATCGGCATAGATATAACTGAAATCTACTAAACGGCGTAAATTGCAAGATATAATTAAAATTAATTAAAAAGTTATTGTAGAAAAACCAATTTTAGTACCACCTCCCATCTTACTCCGCCCCTAATTATGCGCTTAGCCAGTTAGGTATCAGTCCCCTTTTAAATTCATTAGTGTGCATTTGTTGAGGATTAGGTATTTATCATCAGTTAACATTACAGTAGTACCAAGGTAATGCTAACGTGCAGTTTCTGAATTATTGTACAAAAATGCCGAAACCTCGTGTTTGCCCTTCGAAAATCAAAAAGAAGAGTGTTAAATCGAAATTGATAAAAAAATTATTGAAATCAAGGTACGTAATATTTTGTTTACAAACATACAAATGCATTCTATATACGTAGGTACACATTACTACATCTAATTATAATTTTATCTACATTTTAGCAAAAAATCCCGGATAAAAAATACCGCAAATATTCCTTTATGTAGTATAAGTGCTCCCAAACAGTAAGTACTAATACAAAATAGCATATTAACATTACACGTATCATATTCTAGGACTGCATCTAAGTCACCGATTTTGGAAGATAGTTTAGGCGATGAAGATGCCTTTATTGCTCAAAACTACAACGCCACGTATGTCCACAAAGTAAATGAGCTTGACTTGACTGAAAGCAAGGGACCCTAAGTGCTAAAGAAAGTTCCAAGAAGAACAGCCATTAGTATAGTTCATATAGCTTCAAATAATCTTCAATCCCCTATTCATTTATTAGCTTTATATACATATATTGCATATCAATTTATTAAATTCTCTATTTGCGGAATTCTATTATTCTATATAGTAGATATCTTTGTTCAATTTCAAATTAAATTTGTAATTATGTAAAAGCCATTATGTATATTTACTATTACAATTCATCTAGCTTTGCAGTATGTATCCTTTTGCAGGGATTTATTTGACCGTAGTAGTATCGTTAACCTAATTAGTATTTAATAACGTTCTTTCTTCTATTATTTAATGATGGTTGTAGAATATTTCGAGACTTAGAAATTATCTTTGCCAATTCTTTGATTTTGTTGACCTATTTAGTTTTAATTTAGTGTAGTGTTCAAGGGTAAATACACAATTTCTTTCAAATCTACGTTGCATTATTTTTGGTCCTTCAACCAACCAGTGCGGAGTGCAAGTTATTAGAGGTGGACAGTCCGACTCACTTTAGTGATCCGATTCAGTAACGCCCGATCATCTAAATGATTCGGTTCAATGAATCAATTGAATCATTTAATATCATGTCATATTTAAATTCACCCGCTTAACTACTGATTACGATAACATATGTATTTAAAATATATTCTACTTTAACAACGAATTACTAAATATGTTTTAAATTCGTATTCTATTCAAGTGTAATTGATTAATTTAATATAAAACACCAGAAACAATAATTCTTTTTTACGAAATCAACATTCTTATTGTCACGCAATAAGCAACAGTTAGTTTCGTTTTATAGAAATAAAAAAATTTCGTATGGGTGCTCGTAATAAACGTGGTCGTAATTTTGATATTGACTTGGGGGGTTTATATTATTTTTATTCAAAATTCATAAAAAATATTTTGCCCATAATTGGATTGATTGATAGATAGAGCATATCGAAAGAATTAAAAAAAGACATTCAAAGCGTTATTACATCTAGGCTTGTCATTTTTAATATTTGATACCATCTAAGTATATTTTTTGAGAATTTAATAATATAAGTTTATTAAGCAGACAGACATTATAAAGAAAACAAAATCATAATAATAGAAATTTGAAGATATCCGCCCAATCTCATGGCGAGGCTCAGTTAAACATATAGGTAATATGGTACTAACTGCTTTCATTATTAGTTTCTATTTAGTTACTTTTATATAAGAATATATATTTTTTTATTAGTTTATAATAGGTATTTATAATAATACTACTATAACGCAATAATTATAAAAACAGATTTATGTTTCACAGAGTACCTACAAATTAAAAACAATCCAACTATTTACAAAAAGTCAGCGCGTTAGATCATAAACTCCAAACTATTCTTGCACTTGTACATTACTATAATTATGTTCCATTTTACATATTTATTGTTTGACGACACAGCTCTACAACTTATAGTTCTCCGACCGAATTATTTCTATCTCCACATATTGAATACACCGTCGATTGCATCACCCAGAATTTATAATTATTAATATTGCTTAATATTGCACGTAATAGGTACTTATGTATTATTTAAGTATTCATGCAGTGCTTTTCAAATTGCAAGAAACTAACTTTTAAATCCTTAATGCTTTTATTGCCCCTCAGGTAGTAATACTCTTGAGAAGAGTACTGTTTACCTGCTTAATTACACTATATGAATCGCCGGGCCGTATTAAGTATGAATTACGGCCTCATTTATTTTTATCCGATTATCTTTTACGCAAATGATATATTGGCAATAATACTTCAACTAATATTCTGTCATTTAATTGTAATTATTGTTAATGGTACTTGGGGGTAGGTATATATACATGTAATATTTAGTTTACTTATCATTTGTTGTTAACATTTATTGCTGTATACTTATTTGAATTTTCACGAACATGTGGCGACCTTTTGCTTAGTGTGTTAGTGATCGTGATGTGCATAGTGATGATGAAAGTGGAGCACGGAAGAGAAAATATTTATCACAAGATGCAAAGCAGATACTTCTCAATATCTATAATACTCTGATGGAAGAAAATAACGAAGGACAAACCAAGAACATTCAACGAACGTCGCAATTAACCAAAGTGCCTATTGGAACAATATACCTACAAGACAATTAAAAATAACGCAGAGCCTCGAAAGCAAAGAAGTGACAAAGGAGCACCGAGAGAGTTGTACCTACAATTGAGTCCTTACATAAAAAAGTTAATGATGAAACTATTGATATCCAATGTTCAAAAACAACCTTGTGGCGGACGTTAAAAAAAGCGGGTTTTAAATTTTGTACTATAGATAAACGCGCCACAATTATGGGAAGTTCGAGGTTGCAGAAAATGCGGTACGAATACTTGATGGCAATAAAAGAATATAGACAGGAAGGGCGATTTATATGTTATTTAGACGAAACGTGGTATGATACCCACGACACTATTCGCAAAGGTTGGGTAGACAATTCAGCCACGTGTCAGTTGGACGCGCCGGTTTCGAGAGGGAAGAGAATAATTATTCTCCACGCTGGGTCAGAGAAAGGGTGGATCGCGCAGCCGCTATTATCTGCAAAAAATGTAAAATGCTCTAGCTTGGATTACCATGAGGACATGACTTCATCCTTATTTGAAGAATGGTTTTGTATTACTTTACTGCCAAATTTACCAGAAAGTAGTGTGATAGTAATGGACAACGCCCCGTATCATTCACGACAGCAAAATAAAGTTCCTACAAAATGTAATAATAAGAAAGATATTAAAGAATTTTTAGAAGCAAATAATTTATATTATGAGGAGCATTATACAAAAAACCAATTATTAGAAGTGATGAATACAAAAGAATATTTGAAGGATTATTATGTGGATAATAGAGCCAAAGAAGCAGGACATACAATTTTACGTTTACCGCCGTACCATTGCATTTTCAACCCAATTGAATTGATATGGGCCCAACTTAAAAATACCATAAGGCGAACAAATCAAACGCCTAAATTTAGTGAAAGCACTGTAACACACATAAAAAATGCGATGGAACATATAACTGCTGATAATTGGAGAAATGCCGTTAAACACGCAATATCAAAAGAAAACGAATACATGGATATGTATAATATAGTACCACCTTTAATTATAAACTTGCAATACAATTCAGAGTCAGACTCAGATATCGATTTCCAAGACGACTCAATCACATCAGATGATGATTTGTGAAATACGGTGTATATTAAGTATTATATTGTATAATACTGCCACGGTCTACTTTTATATAAACATGACTTACAATTTTATTGTGCATTACCAACTAATTGTTAAGCTTCATATATCTCACTTATTATTTTTTGTAAATAAACCTAATGTATATTATTTATTATATATATTTACAATTGAAATAGCGTTTTACTATTACCTTATAGTGCCGTAATTTTTACTCAATCCGGCCCCTGCATTCATATGCTGCAAGCAGGCAACCCGTACCCTTTCAGTGAGTATTACTACCGGAGGTGCAATAAAAGTATTAAGGATTTAAAAGTTAGTTTCTTGCAATTTGAAAAGCACTATACCTTATATATTACTAAATAAAGAAATATGTTACTTTTCTTTTACGTTTTTAATTTACAATTAGCTCTGTAATCAGCAGTTGTTACTCTGTTCTCCTAAACAGCAGAATTCAATATTTCGGAAAGGCTTATCGAACTCTGCAATGTGCACCTACTTCATTTACATTTTATGATCTAGTCGAGCAAAACATAACAATAGGGGCGGAGACAAATAGAAATATTGTGGAGTTTATACTACTAGCGACACGTAGCGGAATTACGTTGTCGCTATTTGGTACGAAACAGCCTTAACAATAATACATAAAGAACCAGTGACGGTTCAATAATTTATTATTAATGCCATAAGAATAGAATATCTGCACGAAAAATTCCGATTTCTCACTCGTTCCAAGATCGACGGTACAATATATTACTATTTTTTTCAAGAAAACTGGAAAAGCTAAGGGCAACTAACAAAACTGGTCGTCTATCAAAAATTTCTGATGCCGATGCTCGAGTTTTGAGAAAAATCGTCAAACCAAATCGACGATCAACTGTCCACGAACTCACTGTATTATGGTAGCGAATGATTCGAGAACAAATTTCTTTATCGACTGCCAAAGGAGAACAGTCAGAAAATTAGGCTACAAGTTTTATAAGCTTTTCTTTTCAAATGATTTTCCTGCTACAAATTATACTTTAATTATATTATTTATTGGACAAAAGAAAAGCCGTTGCTTTCGAACAAAACGCAACCGGTTAAAGGTACCTAATCGCATAAAAATTGGACGACAATGGTATTACGGTAATTTGAAGTGATGAGTTCTAACTTGACGTGTGCATGGGGGACACTAGCAAACGCATATTACGGACATCATCAAATTTTGCTAAATTTGCGAAACAAAAGATATCTTTTTAATGTTGTTTACAATCATTACATCAAACACGAGAGTAGCTTTTTAAAATATTTTCTACAATAATTTTTACAGTCGATTAAAGGAATTTTTGAAAGATTTACTACAGTCTTCACTTGGAACCGTCAAAATCACCATTCTGAAGGTTCGTACTACTTTTTCGAGGGATTAAAATTGTGGACCACGACTTCCATCATTGGTCCTTGGAAACGTCGCACGAAAAAATTGACGGTGCTATATAGAGAAGAATCGAATAATTTCATATTTTTCTGCTCCAGAGTTTCAATTGTCTTCCGAGATGTGTACGAACTGCTTCCCGAAGTAAGGCTATTATTCTTGAAACATAAACAATCCGCACTCACTATTCTTTAGCCTATCAAAGGAATTATAGCAATATATGAATCTGATGTGGCGCATGGTTTTTTATTATATGCAATTGCACAATATATCTTTCATTAGGTGTTCATAAGCTCCATTGCTTGACCAACTTATGTGCTTTTGAGAATTCACTACGACTTTAAAATCTAAAGCATTTAAATATACCAAAAGTAAATGGCTGTTAGTAGGTTAATTGGTAGCAGCGTAACGTGGTATTCTGTCTGCTCCTCCTCATTGCATAGTCTACAAATAGGCTCATATTTAGAGATGCCAATTCTATGCAATTTCTCTCTTAGACAGCCGTGTCATGCTCACAGCCTTGTTTACTGTTCTCTGGTTAAGAGGCTGCACATCTGCTGCCCTTGGTGAAATTTTTTAATTCACTCAGCCACTGCACCACGTATTGCAGTCTTAGTTATTGCCTGGTTCTGGTCCAGTGAATATTATAGCAGAGCAGTTTCTTGGCAGCTTGTTTGGTAATTACTTGCCCAGTATGCCCTTATAGCACCCACACCAAACTAACTTCGTTATATTTTCTGAGGATTCTTAGGTTTTTCAGGCAGTTTCAAGCTAGTTCCGAGCTTATCTGATAGGATGCTCATCTTTTTAGGGCCGCCAGATTATTCGATAAAATACGAATCAACTCACCTTTACGTTAAGCTTACATTAATTTATGCTCCATACAGATTAGGTATTGCCAGCATAATTATTGGTAACACCAGACTCCAATTTAATTTAATAATTTACGATATGTATTTGATATTAGGTTGGTCAGCATTGTCGACCAAATACCGAATGGCAAACACAATTAGATCCTAACGATCCTAAAAATGTCTGTTCGCTTCTTATTTAGAAAAATCAGGTTAAAGTTTTCAAGAACAGTATGTAATTCTTATCGTAAATTTAAAGCTTGCACTAATTTTGCGATAGTGTCTTTGTTGCTTCTTAGATGTTGTGCTGATGCAGAATATTCACCTTCCCCGACATTAAAATGAGCTGTAGTCCTTATATTTTGTCTCAGTTGATTGATTTGTTTGGTTGCTCTAAACCATTTTTAGAAATCTTTGCATGTAATCTTTCAAATTGTCTATCCCATTTCTTATTTGTCTTTTAAGTTGTACAAGAGATTGTTTTGCTGTATTCAGTTTTGTAACAAATATGCAAGTTCTACCGTTCAAAAGCACAGTTGCTAAGTTAATGAATTTCTTATTACGCATCAATTTATAGATACTTCCCTCGATTTAAATTAATTAAAGCAAGAATTTTAAACATATTAGAAGTAACAAACGAAACGTTTATTTCAATATTTAACACCGTTTGAGCTCATAATTGTAATTGCAATTCCTCTTTCAATCTAAATTTGAAATTCTATCCAATTCGAATTTATTCCGGCAAAAAACTCACTACTATCATCACAAACTCGGATATTAAATTACTACGGAAAGAGCTTTGGG